>JAJLRJ010000002.1:58518751-58723751 GCA_024195265.1 Dendrophyllia cribrosa
TGAAAAATAGTATGTAGTTTGCACAGGCGATTTAAAATCGCTCTTTTCCCTTTACTAACAATGCCTAATGATCATAAGGGTTACACTGGTGGGAGCGCACCGCTGGAACTCGTTTAGAATTTTTCTTGACTTTTGCGGATTTTTGGCACTCTTGCGAGTTAAAGTTTCAATCCCATACCAAGTCTGTCTTTAACAAACCACTGACCTACGACTGTGAACATATTACAGAAACAAAAATATCCATGTATTTCATTCTCACCTTGCATCAAATTGTCAGCGAGATTTTTGAGCCCTATTCTTTCTAAAGCCTCGGCTAATTTTCCAGCAGTGGCTTCTACTCCTTTTGGACGCATCCATCGCACAATGACTAGTTCTATGCAGCATTCCTTTGTACAGCCTCCTTGTTCCCTCTCCATCGTGTCAATTGTGGATTGAAAGAAGCATAGATCTCGTGCAAGATCTTTCCATTTGAGGCCAATGTTGTCTGGCAGCTTACTGTCATGTATGTCTTGCTCAGTCAGCTGATGACTCGGGTCTAGGCCCATCTGGATGGTATGATCTGCAACAATAACAAACAAGGGTTATTGCAGCTGTAGAATAGTGGGTGCTCAGAGGAGGGATGTCAAGCTGTTTTTGTATGCGATTTTCAGGGACATTTTTAAGACAATCTTCAAAAGTTATAGTATAATAAAACATTACACAACAGAATTGACTATCATAAAGTCGCGATTTTCTTTATTAAATGCTCAGTACGTTGTTATCCCTGAAAAAAAACTTTTCACGTGAAGCAAAAAAACTCGGCCGGCATTCAGTAAAGGTTTTTTAGTAGTCACGTTTCAATGTGTTCGCACACCCAATAACGGTGTCGTGATCGAATTAAAACGTTAGTCTCGAGAGCGGCCGTCTGATCGAGTCATTTGGATGATTTAGCTCGTTTTTGACTATTCATTGTTTAGGCCTCATAACTGTATACAGTTTATCTTCAGTTCTCATACTTAAAAGTTTGGAAATGCATCGGCTTAACGCAGGTAGAAATTTAAGCTCTGTGTGTGACTTTATTGAGGCCACATATTCTTTATGTAACGGTTCAACACCCGGGAAAAGAGGATCGATTTTCGTTGCTCATTTTTTGCATTCGGAGTCGATCCACCGGAAGACGTTCGTCTAGGGAATTTCCCGATTTCGCAATTTTTTTGTCTATTTCAAGAATTGTTCAATTGTGATCTAATGACGTCTGTCACTTATGTTCATTTTTTTCCACGCTTGAGTGCAAGTGTAAGGAAATTAATTTAGCATATTTAAATGAATTTAAATGTACTGCCACTCTATTTTGGCGCTCGAGATTGTCATTTCGATATTTAAAAGCTTCTTTTGGTAGATTGAGCGGTAACAAGACATGGAATTAAAGGCCATTCCATCCGACAAACTACGAATAAGTGCTTGAAGTAAACTGTATGTTGTATCAAAATGCGAATTGCAAATCACGGCAAAACTATTTGCTTGCATTAACAATGGCGACTTGCAGTTTAACATCAAGAACTAACGGTATAAATAAAGGAATAGCAACGAAGGATTTCGCAACTCTTTAGCTCTTAAAGACTAGATATTTTTTATCATGTCAGCGCATTTCAGTTGTAATAGAAAATTCCTTACTTTGAATGATATCAAATGACATAGAGGCTTACCTTCACCCGGAAATAATGGAAAATGGTGTTCCCTTCATCGATATTTCAAACGTCTTCCAGAGAAAAATATCAACAGAGACACATTACAGTACGTACTCACCCATACTCGAGGATTTGAAGTGATTTGCTTGAGGGTTCTGGGTTCGCGTGTTCTGATAACGTGAAGTTAGAAGCCCTCTTGCGATAAAAGCTACAGGTATTAAAATTGCATCGGTATAGTTACAACTACGTAAAGCAAACGTTAACACGAAAGCTCTCACACTATGTCAGCAGCCTAGCGCTATTTAATTCACTTGTATTCCAAACGGTAAACGAAGTAATTTGGGGAAAAGGGAATGTTGACGGAAGAGACCCGGAGAAAAAGAAAAGTGCTTTGTGGTACCTTGAATGTGAAGGAATTTATTTAGCGTTGTCCCATTGTGATCGTTTGATGAAACTCTCCCGGCAAGGCCATCCACCGAAGATTAACCGATCGGTCTTTCAGTCAGAGCGGAGAAAGGAGCTTACTCCCAGTAAATCTCGAAGAACTCTAAAAATTGCTTTGCTTTGCACGACAATTTCCTTACTACGAGCAGTCAAGCGTTACTAACCTGGGGGTTTACCACTTCACTGTCAGCTATTTTTGTGAAAGTCCCGTCAATCATGTCACTCATTTCATTATAGGTCATACTAATGATCACAGACAGTGAATGTCTGGTCCTAAAATTTAGTAACGAGTGAAAAGGAAATAAAATCTGGGAATAAAATAAAGTTAGAATCTTTTGAACGTTTATTAAGTCGTTAAATACTCCAGCTTCTCATGACAATGACTTCAATTACTGTAAACATACAGAATATTCTTTAGAGCATTTCATCCCATTTTGTGCTGGTTTCATGTACGTTACAAAAGCACGACTTTCTTATTTGGCAACCATGCTCTGAAATAAATCGCGGGCTCAGAGCAGTGCTTGTTTTTGATTTTGGATTAAGTTACAACCGTTTGACGTGAACTCGACCTCGTCCCCAGGCCTTTTACCTTGTTCAAAATGACGAGCGGAGAAACCCTGAGTAAGGCTCCCAAATTCCCTGGGGCCGAGGTTGACTTGATGATGATGTGATATGCATTGATTTTCATAAATCATCGAATTATAAATATACTGCTACGTCACTCGATCTCCGAGCTGTGTCCCTTCCAGATTTCCAAATCCTTTGTAATATACATTGCAAAAATAAGACATGCACCTAAAGTAAAAAGCCGTTATTCTGTATATATCGAAAACTTGCGATAGGAAGGAGTGCTTTTACTCAACTACGTCTGATCATGAAACGCTATTTAATTTATCAGGCATTTAAGATAGGTGGCGGCTTGTAATAAACATACCGTGGAATTTGTAAAAGAAAAGCATCTAAACAGATAAACAGCTAACTGATGGAAAGGAAGATGATTACTACACTTTACTGAGTTATTAGATTGATTTTTTATTGCCCAGATTGTATTGACCCTTTGTTCCCCTCCCCCCCTTCCCCCCCCCCCCCCCAAAAAAAAAAAAAACATACAAGGAAATGTCATCCTCCACCCGGAAATGCTGAAATCAATGTCTCATGCAACGATATCTCAAGCGTTTGTTACAGAAAACTATTAGCAAAAATACATTTAAATGCCTACCCGATCTTCAGGGATTTAATCTGTATTGATTGAAGGCTCTGTTGGAGTGTTGTGATTAAGTGAATTTTGTAAGCCTGTCGGCGATCCAAGCTATAGATATGCAAAACTGCGACAGTCAACATTTGAAGTTAATTTAACTGATTTTTGAAAGCAAAATGCTAATTCGAAAGCTGGTCCGTAAGCAGTATCTTGCGTTAATTCTTCCACTTGTATACCAAAAGAAACATGGAGTATGGCGGAAACGAGAGAACATTGACGGCAGAGAAAAATGCTTTGTCGTACCTTGCATTAAGTAAGACTGTCCCGGCAAGAACTGTTCGCTTCCAGCTTTGCAAGGAAAATGAACTGATTAGTCTTTAAGCCAGCTGGCAGAGGAACAAGCTTACACGCAACAAATTCACGAAGAAACAGTTAAAATTGCTTTTTTGTGCAATTTAAGCCATCGCAGATTTCCTTATTATTTGACCGGTCAAGTGTGACCGGGAGTTTTTAATTCACCGTATATTATTGGTCATGTACTGACATGTACAATACAATACAACAAGTAAACTTTATTCATACACGCGATAAACAAAACGTTAGAGTATGTTCAATATTCATATCTTATCCGTTTTGAATATCAAAATCTGCAAGTTAGTAGCTGCTGAAGAGCAGAGATTTTCAATCCTCCCGTTCTGGCCGGATACCTCCCCTGAGTTTTCGACAATTGATTTCGCGGGCCTCCCGTTTCCACTCCACAACTTTCCGTTTAAAATTTTTTTTTTCTAAAGGAGCCAAATGTTTTCCCCAACTCGACTTGCCATTTTTTTTTCAAGTTCTTTCCCCCGTATCTTGTATTCAGGAATCACTGGCACAATGTTACTGACTGAATTCTACGCACATTTCGATTGGTCATTACCTATGGTCTATCAGAGTACAGACGCACAGCTATTGTTCTTTATACAATGTACTGAATTCTACGCGCATTTTGATTGGTCATTACCTATGATCTATTAGAGTACAGACGCACAGCTATTGTTCTTTATACAAAGTACTGAATTCTACATGCATTTTGATTGGTCATTACCTATGGTCTATCAGAATACAGACGCACAGCTATTGTTCTTTATACCATGTACTGAGTTCTACGCGCATTTTGATTGGTCATTACTTATGATCTATTAGAGTACAGACGCACAGCTTTTGTTCTTTATACAATGTACTGAGTTCTACGCGCATTCTGATTGGTGATTACCTATGATCTATCAGAGTACAGACGCACAGTTATTGTTCTTTATACAATGTACTGAGTTCTACGCGCATTTTGATTGGTCATTACCTATGATCTATATGATCTATCGGAGTACAGACGCGCAGTTATTGTTCTTTATACAATGTACTGAGTTCTACGCTCATTTTGATTGGTCATTATCTACTGTCTATCAGAGTACAGACGCACAGCTATTGTTCTTTATACAATGTACTGAGTTCTACGCGGAAAATTAATAACACAGTCTGACAAGTGCTACGAGACTAGATTTTCTTCCCTGATATTGTGTAAAAAAATATAGAATCCGGCCATTTTACCGTGCGTCTGTTCAGTGACAGATCACAGAAGACGTTAAAACGAAAAAAAGATATTGACAATCTTCTTGAGTGTGTACTTTTTGTATTAAGCTTTCACTATAGTGTAAGCTGCAAAAAGCCTATCGAGTAAATCGGTAAATCATCATTAACCTGTTAACAAAAGAGTACCGTTCTTCGCTTCTATCGATAACTGTCCAATATATGCAATAAATTTCGTATCACAAACGCGTCCTTCACATAACTATTTCCTTGCCAAAATGCTCCCTGTTATCGACAATCAGAACTTGTTTTTTGAGAGAATTAATCCATTGAACGACCATGTGCCTGGGAACTAAATGGACTAGGTTGGGAAACTTGCTGTTCATTGCGTGCATGTTTAAGGGTCCGAAATAGCCTTTGATAAGTCAAACTGTGCACTTTACTGTTTATGTGCCACAAAAATCTGATTTCAAAAACGCGCGCTGATTCACCTCGGTCAAATCCTGGGGACTGGGGCCTGATACTTGTTTCCCCTCAAAAACATTTCAAGCAAAGAAGTAAAACGAGTAATGTTTTTTAAAATATCATAACAAGCGCTTCTCTTTAACGCCTTCTAGTCTAGTTTCTTTACAGCATCATTGCTATCTTAAATTGCTATAACGGAACCCCATAGCAGCTTCTCAGAACAAATTAGACGGATTACTCAATTTTTAATAGTTCGTTTTTCTTTATTAAAATATATACACCTAATCGCAATAACGTTGTCATAGAATAAAGCCAAATAAGAATTAATTAGCTTAATCATTATCCGGTGTGTAGCATTCACACGAAACCCACACGTTTACAGTTGTACATTAATTAACTACATACTCAGGCGTTTTTAGGCCTCGATTTTAATCCAATAGAGGGGAGCTACGATCAGAATTTAATCATTCGGGAAAATGATATCGCCTTCATTGTTACTATGAAGGATTGAAGGGAGCCGATTGATGTTGCAAACCAGATATGTTATTGCCTTGTTCGTCGCATCAGTCTGATAACCACTGTTACATTTGCACAGTTATGACTGTGAAAAGGAAAAGTGCAAAACCTGTTATGGCCGTACTGCATGACTGCTTTGAGAATTACTAAACTCTGAGAATGTAGTTTGTTTGCCTAATTAATTCCCTATTCTCTATTTTCGAATTGCCCATAATACCTTGTTTGCCCCCCCAAATTTTGCATAAACTATTGTTTGTTAATGCTCTTGGGAGAACTGCATATTCCCAAGAGCATTTCAAAACAATAGTTTATGCAAAATTTGGGGGGCAAACAAAGTGTATTATGGGCAATTCGAAAATAGAGAATTGGCCTTATTTCATTTATCTATGACCACATCTTAAAAATTTATTTCTAATGTACATAATTTGATTGTAATAGTAGCACACGGTTTTTGTGTAGAACAGAAATGTAATGGATTGAAAATTTTGATCAAACTTACCGTGATTAAATAAAGTTTTCTATCCATCTAAATGAATATAATTTGACTGTCCATTTATATATAACATTCTTGTCTGAGCTACTCACTTACAAAATTGACACAAGCTTCAAAAATTCCAAGGGCATGCAAGAATCATGAAAGAGACTCTTTCTCTTGAATTCGTCTCGCATTTGTTCAGCAAATTAACCCCTTTTGCTTTTTTTCCCCGTTTACACATTTCGTTCTCCAATTTTTCCCATGGTCCTGAATCAGCTCGAATCCCTTGTCTCACCTACAATTTTAGTCTTTCCAACAAAAAAAAAAGTTCTGGGGGGAAATTAATAAAAAACGGAACTGATATAAATGTGACACAGGTTGTTTGCACAAACTTTATTTCAATATACAGAAAGGACCTAATGAAAAATTACATAAATTAACCTTCAGAAACTAAATGAAAATACACACGAGGTTTGATATACAAACATATGTAGCTGACCTAAACTAGAAACAGGAGACATGAAGGCTGCTCTGAATCCGATAATAGGCTAAAGACAACAAAATGTTACAGCTAAAAAACCTTTGTATTGTCATGAAGACATTGACCAAATCCTAAATAAACCTAAATAACAATGGAAGTAATCCTTAATCAACCGAGCGACAAAAACAACAAAATATGCTTACCCTGGCGGCCAATCATTCAGGAAAGCTAAAAGAGATATAAACTGTGTGAGCTAAATGAATGAATGCGCGAATACTTACATTTAAGTACTATAAGAAGCAAGGGCTGACAACTGCGTAGAAAAAGTAATGCAACAATGGCATGATTGAGACCAAACCGAAAGTTTAAATGCAACTGTGGATAGCTATTTCGCCGTTATTGCGGCTCATCAGCACAGTGTAGCAACAAGTTCCAGTAACTAACCTGACTGAGTTAGCGCTGTACTAATGTGCACTTGGTAAAAACTCCGGATATGACCTCAAGATCATGTCTGTCCACGTGCACAGCTTATTCCATACACAATGAACAAAACATTTGAAAATATCATGCCACTGTTGCGTTTAACTAAGGCGGCGATAGCAAAACTATCTGCCAGAGGAAACATGGCCAAACCATGTGAAAAAAATGACGCAGCATAACGGATCTGCCAAGATCTACTGTCCAAAGATAAAAATGAAAACGAGAAAGGGTTGTTGGGCCGGTAACAATAACTCTCTCAAGTTTATTGGCTCAGACTGTATCGCGCTAGCAAACGCCGGACGAAAGCGGCACACCTTACAATTTATCACAAAAAAATTTAACGCAAAGGACAACCATCATGATCACGGGTGTAAATAAAGAATAAAAAGAAAACTATTGCTTTGCCCTATTTTTACTCTTATTTAAAGCAACAAAATAATCTCTATATCTATACTTATTTACCAACGCTTGGTTTGTCTCCCCTAGGTTCTGACGTAGGCGTCTTATAAAGGCGCTCGGGCTGCAAATTATAGAAATAATCCGAATTATCATTATTATTATTATTATTATTATTATTATTATTATTATTATTATTATTATCAGCCTGAACTGGATCACGATAAAAAGGAGAATTCTGATTGATTCCTTGAGGGGTTCGAGTTTTATTATTCGGACCGCTACGATGAATCAATCACGAAATTGATCTCTTTGAACTATTTTGTGTGAAGTAGCATCCTTTTATTTAGTGCCTGGTACTGACAATTTTGGCAAATTTTCTTTTAAAGTATTTTGAAACAATTGTCGCATTTCCTCGAATAATAACAATCTCTAGAATAACCACTCCCCTTCATCTTTCACTCAATGACAATAAGCCAGGAACAGGACGCCGAGGTGGAGACAGGTTAAGTTTAAGCATTTATTAAATAAAATGATTGGTTTTCTATTGCTACACTGCTAAAAAATCTCGCCCCACTTTATCAACCAATCAAAAGTAAAACCAAAACCAATCATGTCTTTCCCGCACACGTTTTCCCGCCTTTGTCGCCGACTACATCTACGTCGGTCGGCAAGTTTGTGAAAAAGCCATACTAGTCATGAAAATATTAATATTAAAAAAGCTTGTTTGCCGTCCTTATCGAGTAAATATTGGACATTTTGTTTGCTAGTTTTGCCGGTTTTGATGCCGGCTTTTAAGTAAAATTAAAATTAGAGTCTGATTCTGACGTCTCATAATAACTATATATCATACCGGGGAGAAGAGGCGCCGCCAAAGGTTATCCAAACGCTCGACCTGTCTTTGTCTGTCTTTCTGATATCCTTGCAGCCTTTCGTATTCCTTTATCTCCTCCTCAGACATTTCCTCCCTTGCAGATTCCAGATCCTTGACTCTGTGAACCAAGTCATAGTGCTCTGCCCTGAGTCCGTGATAAGCCAGGTTATAGTGGTCTCTCCTCAGATCTTCGCTGCATTTACATGTCTCCCCAACAATGCCTAGTGTCTCGGTATACAACTCTTGCAAGCGCTCGCTTAGCCGAATCAAAAGGTCCAGTTTGACTGCCGTTCTTAGCTGATCTTGTTTTACTTCCGGAACTTGCAAAGGAGATTGTGACGTATGTACGAAGCTGTTCATTGATACTTTTCAACTTATTGTCTATTCGATTTTCCCTGTCTGTAGGATCTGTACCCCTTGGAGAATCGTTTTCCTATAATGGCGATTTAAGGGCGTGTAAGACACTGTATGAAATGGATTGGCTTAAAAACACTTTGTTTCCTATGACACACACTCTGATTGGTTGCGTACAAGTATCTGTACAGAAATCTGTTTTGCACGCATGCTCGTTGCCAGAATAAAGTAAGCAAGGCTGATACCATGAAGAACATTTAACGCGACAACGACATGGTAGAACCAAAACTGAAAGCGAAAATGCAGCCGTGAACAGCTGTTTCGACCTGGTTGGGTCTTGTCAGCACGGTGTAGCAGCACGGTGTACATCAACAGCATTTTCGTTCGCGGTCGACCATCCTTTGCTTCTTATTCATTACTTCCCAGAGCCGCCTCAGTACTCTTAACTGCCGGAGCCTGAGCACGAGAACCAGTGTTTAGGCTGCTGCGGTTAAGTGTGCCAGGCGGCTTTAGGGACGTGAATGTTTTGCATGAGGGTATTTCAACACGGGCATGGCGTCACAATATATACGTTTCGTTGGATTCATTTCACAACAAAGAAGTAAAAATGTTAATTTGTGCGTTATTGAGCGCGGTAAACTAATGTTAAGTAATGATCCGCATAAGAAGGATAGCGCTGAACGGCAATGGAATGTCAAACACGATGGAATGTCAAGATTTTTCATTGTTACAACTAGTGATCTCATTGGCCTAGACTCAAAACCCGCTAAAAAGTTAAGGTTTAAGGTGCATTTTGTCTAATTTTTTTAAGGTTTCAAGTAATTTGAGACCCAATCGCACAACATACAATTTTTAAAAGAAATTGTATTTGGGAAACTTCATCAAAGAAGCAAAATTATTAGCTATTGTCTTCTGCTATTCTGATTGGTTAAGCACGAACATTTCCTAAAATTTATTTGACGCAAATGGATTTTCTTTATTTTTATAATGAAATATAATTATTAGCCATCAGCTCCTCCTCTATTCTTGAAATCAAAGATATTCTATGTGGGAAAAAGCTAATGCCACAGAAAAATGAAGTTTGCTATCGTTCTTATGTGGAACAATACTTAATACTTGAGTGGCATGCAGTATCTTTCGTACACTGGAAAAGCTGTCACCGATTAGTTTCTCAAATTTTCTGTCGTGCTAAGCGAGGGCATGGATAGGAAGGAGGGCGAAAAAAAGCTTGGCAGGCTGCCTCCTCAAGGTCAACAAACATTCGAACGCACTTAATAATCCCTGATCACTGCTAGTTTAAGAACAAATTAATTAATCGTCGCATTTAACGTTTACACGGGCGTGCGCTGAGGAACTAGATGACCCGGCAGCACTTGCTTTTCAGGACATGTTTTAGTGCTACATATCATGCTTTGAGAGTTCAAAGTAACCTAACCTTTGTTCAGCCGCCCCATCTCCACAAAAAATGCAAGAAATGGAATGGATAAGGTTTTTTTTTCATTCATCATACCCGCGCAAATTCTTCCAAAAGTCGAAGTGCGCGCTTTTGCTGTTTTAACGCGAGCCACATAGCATGAAGCAACTAGGAATATTGCTACTCCCCCCTTTTTATGCACCTGGGTGGAGAGGGAGAATATGGAACAAATTTACTCGTGTGCTACAAAAGACTGAAGACTTTTATTTTTTTTTTCATGAATAAAATTGAACTAAAGCAAAGAAGTAAAACATGTAAAAATCAGGGGCCGGATTCACGAAGCCCTCCTAAGTTAAGACATATCCTAAGTATTGTTTCTTAACAATAGCCTATTGTTGGAATGACAATAATCTATTGTTAAGAAACAATACTTAGGATATGTCTTAACTTGGGAGGGCTTTGTGAATCCAGCCCCAGATTATAATTCTATTAACATTCATAAGAGCCTTCTAGTCTAGTTATCTACAATGTTGTTATTATCAATAATAATTTTCCCGCTTGAATTTTTCCCCTTCTGTCAAATTGTCCATAAAATTAACTTAATTCCCTTTTCATTTCTATTCTTCATTTACATTTACATCTCTTTCAAATTAATACAAGAGAGCTGAAAAGGGAGGAAGGCCTACACATAAAACTATACATTATTATTATGTCTTTAATATGAGTTCAAATATTTCTTATTTTCCCAGTTTGCATGTATGGATATGAAAACACTATTTCTTTCCTAAATATAAGGAAGTCAGTAGGTTTTCTTTTTACAATTCACGTTTAAATATAACCTGAAATACAATTTTGAATCTGTTACCTCATCAGATTGCAGCAAAAAACGGCCAGAATAATTCTCCGGTTGAGACGGCAACCATTCTCTAACTGAGGTTCTTGTGGACTCGGTGTAGGCTGCACTCTGTTTAACCAGCCAGCTGGACACGTCAGTGGGCGCGCAAATGTTGAAGTGAAATGACGTAACATGGTTCCTATCCCGGGGGGATGGGGGGGCTTCCATATATTATTGACGTAAACATATGGTTTCTATCCCCGGATGGCTCCCATGTTTTGTGGGTGTGGCTCGCATTAATTTTCCCCCCTAAGAGGTAGCCATTGTTTCTGGTTGTTCCTGTCAGCATATTTTTCTGGCTAAATAACCTCAAAGGTATCGAATAACTCTGACAGTGGCCATTTTCAAATCAAACACCCTAAGGCCTTAGTCGTACCTCTGAAAGGTACGACGATCACACCTGTTACTTTTATACGGGAGTCCATCCCCGGGGTTCCTTTAATGTGCAATTTCCATTTAAACCGTTTTATTTGCCATAAATTGGTGTAAAAGCTTCGCCGGCTCCGCCGCCAGATACTCGCGATCGCGCGATACCCCAAACAAGTGAGCCTGCTCGCAGGCTAGTGGTAAACGGCAAATGGATCCATCTCGGACTTATAGTTTGGCACACATCACAATTGCATTCCTGAATCAATTATATAATCGAGTGTCTTTCTTTCGCTATCTTGTCTAGTTGAAGTGGAAGATGGCTTCTGTCTACAAATTCTACCTCCCAGCAAAATATATTACTGATAAACTGTCTGGCTGAGTTAAAATAGAACTGGAATTCGAAGACCGCAGTTTCTCTTCTCAGATTTTTTCCAGTTATGAAATTCAAGAATCCCGCCTCGGAGTGTAGGAAACGCCAAAGCACTGATTTTCGTCGCTGTCCTTCCTTCTGAAACGGCTTCTCAATGATTCAAATTTTGACTTATGTCCCATAATCTGCAAAATAGAAACGTTCGGTGAAGGAAATCTTGTGGACAGAATTTATGTACTTTAATGTTTTGACCCGACTCTCCTGTCTTGTAATGCTCAAAAGGAATCTAGCCCGGCCGGTTTAGATATGTCTTAAGCTAGCCACTGAGTTGAATGAAGTTCACATGTCTATACAACTGATAGAATAAATAAGAAAGGGAGACAAGTGGGAAGTGGGGTGATAGAGAATGTTGTGGAAGGAATGAAGCACAGTATGCACGAAAACCTACATTTAAGCAGACTTCATCTGATTTGCCATCGTTGCTAGTTGTAGGCGCTGTCACTTCTTCACGTGTGTTTGGCTTCTTTGGTCTGGCACCCGGGTCTGTGTGTCTCGGCTTGACCTTCAACAGATAAAATACAAACTTTTTTAGTAGTCCCATAGACTGCGTGACATATGCAAATTAAAGCAATCAAATGTTAACGCAGTGAACATTATACACAATGCATGCACAAGTGTTTTTATCCACGAAGGCGTTAGAATGACGTGCATGTAGTTTAAACATAAAGACCACGGAAATAACGAATATCAACGACATACAGTGTTTGCTTTCGTAATACATATGCTTTTAAACTATGTTGAACAATTGAGAACAGCAAGTAGTCTTTCCTACCTTTCCGTTGCTTTGCTTGTCAGCCGCAAAAGGTTCTGACATTGGAGCCCTAGGAAGGCGTTCGGGCTGCAAGACATAAGAAATATATAGAAATGGTTAACAACAGTCGAAAATATTTCAGCTGAAATTACTGTATAAGTAAAGTGCTTTCTGAAAAATGTAATTTAAATGGCTATTTTCGCTAATAACAATCCGGCTGTAAATAATGCCGTTGGGGTTAGTTGAGGATGGTACCACGCCCATAAAAAGGGGGTCAGATCTGCCTGCTGTTGTGATCCCCACACTGACAAATAAACGAATAACATACCAGTTTGATAAGACCTTCCAATTCGTCCAATTTGTCGACCTGTTTTTGTCGATTAACTTGAAATCCTTGTAGTATTTTTAAAGCCTTCTTCTCCTCCTCGGACATTCCCTTTTGCGCAGACTTCAAATCCTCAACTTTGTGAATCAAATCATTGTGCTCCGCCCGGAGTCCGTAATAAGCAAAATCACAGAAGTCTCTCCTCAGATCCTCGCTGCAATTACAAGTATCCGCAATCATCGCTTGTATCTCGTTATATAGATTCTGCAAACGTTCGCTCAGCTTTGTAAGAAGATCCAGTTTGACTTTGACTTCTGACATTTGCAAAAGAGATGTCACATCTTTGTGGAGCTTTTCGCGGATATTTTTCAATTGAACACCCACGCGATATTCCCTAGCTGCTTGCGCTGTGCCCATTGAAAAATCGTCTTCCTGAAATGGCGATCGAAAAGCTCTTAATTAAGAATATGGAAAACATTGAACTTAATGCACTGGCATAAAAAGAACTCATCAATTTTATACCACACACACGCTTTTATGGCCGCGTTTCGTATCTGTTTTGCACTGGGGTATTTCAACACGGGCAACCCAATGTTGTTTGGAGATAGTGACATTTACATGCTATTGTAAAATAAAGTTATTAAATTTTATATTGATGTTATATAGTTGAACTAGCGTGAGATCCGTATTGGGAAAATATTGGTCGAGTTCTTTTTTTGCAAGTTTATGGACCAAGCCGAAGACGAGGTCCATAAACTTGTAAATAAAGAACGAGACCAATATTCCCCAATACGGACCGAACAAACTAGTTCAATAAAGCATTTATTATTATGGCTCTTTTAAAATTTTGCTGATAAATTAATGCATCCGTTCTCGGCAAACGCGCGCGCTAAACTTAATCATATACTTTGCATTTTTCAGGCCACTTTATTATCCGCCAAACATGAAGAAAAAGTGTTTCTACTAAATAAAAAATGTTTCTTTGTTTATTGTTTCATATAAGTAGATCTTTATTTAAACTCGGTTAAAAAATCTTCAGTTATACTAATAGTATTTTAATTACAATCATTTATAAAAATTAAAATAACTATAAAAACTGATTTACAAGATTGCCGAGTGGGAATCGAATGTTTCAAGTGCGCGGTTGATTTCCTTCTTAAACTGCCCAATTGATCTAATCGCCCTAATATTTTCAGGAAGAGAATTCCACAGTAAGGCACCGCTATAGCCAAAGCTACGTTTCAAATAGTCAGTACGCGGCTTGGGTAAGTTTAACTTACGGAAAGAATCACGCAAGTCATAGTCTGTGTGTCGCTCACTGAATAAATCATGCAAGTACACTGGGGCTAACCCGTTGAGGGATTTAAACATTATTATAGCTTTCTGTTTTCTTCTTCTTAATGATAGCTGGTCCCACTTCAAAGTTTCAAGAAGCAGGCTTGAGTTTACCTCACAGTTGGCTTGCAGAATAACCCTAGCTGCTCGGTTTTGCAATTTTTGTAGTTTCTCACATAGATAAGAACTCAATCCATCCCAAACGGGGGCACAGTAATCGAAATGAGATTGGATTAAAGCGTTATATATTTGTACTGCAGTGGACTGAGAAATGAGGGACCTAATGCGCCTCAGAGCACCTATTGCCGAGGATATCTTTCTGCATAGTTCTTTGATGTGATTAGACCATGAAAGTCGGTCATCAGTAATTAAACCTAATGATTTGGCATGCTCAACTCTGCAAATTGGATGGAAGAAGGATAGCGCTGAACGGCAATGGAATGTCAAACACGATGGAATGTCAAGATTTTTCATTGTTACAACTAGTGATCTCATTGGCCTAGACTCAAAAACCGCTAAAAAGTTAAGGTTCAAGGTACATTTTGTCTAATTTTTTTTAAGGTTTCAAGTAATTTGAGACCCAATCGCACAACATACAATTTTTAAAAGAAATTGTATTTTGGGAACTTCATCAAAGAAGCATAATTATTAGCTATTGTCTTCTGCTATTCTGATTGGTTAAGCACGAACATTTCCTAAAATTTATTTGACGCAAATGGATTTTATTTATTTTTTTTAATTAAATATAATTATTAACCATCAGCTCCTCCTCTATTCTTGAAATCAAAGATATTCTACGTGGGAAAAAGCTAATGCCGCAGAACAATGAAGTTTGCTATCGTTCTTGTGTGGAACAATACTTAATCTCACTACAATTTTCTGCAAGAAACTTTTGACGAGTACTAATCACCATAAACTCAGTTTTCGCAATGTTTAGACCTGAAGCTTATTTGCTTTTAGCCAGCTATAAAGATTGTTAAGTTCAGAGTTGGTTGCTTGTTCGAGTTCGGCAAAAGTGCAACCAGGGACGGTGATGTTAGTATCGTCGGCAAACATTTTTGCGCAGGATATATCGAGGCAATTAGGAAGATCATTTATATATATTAAAAAGAGCATAGGTCCCAGTATACTTCTCTGGGGAACCCCGCAGGTTAATCTACTTGCACTGGATAACGCTCCATTGACACTGCATTTTTGGGATCTATTACATAAGTAGGACGCAAAAAATCGTAGAGCACTTTGATCAACCCCATAGTTCGCAAGTTTCCGCAAAATTATTTCGTGATCGATTGTATCAAAGGCCTTTTTAAGATCAATAAATAGCACGCCATTTAAGAGACCGTTGTCAATATTAATTGACCAGTTGTTCGTTGTCTCAAGCAACGCTGTTAGCGTGCTGTGCATTGATCGAAAGCCAGATTGGTACGTATTCAAGAGGCTATTATCCTGAAGGTAATCATAAAGTTGACGATAAATAATTTTTTCGAAAATTTTTGAGACGAGTGGCAATACTGATATTGGTCGATAGTTCCCTAGTTCACGCTTGGATCCTTTCTTAAACAGCGGTGAAACTTTGGCAATTTTCCACTCGTTTGGAAAGATTTCAGCATCTATACAACTCTTAAAAATGTATGCTAGGGACGGCCCGACAATACTGCTAGAAGGGATCTTGCGAAATTTATTTCGCGACAACCTCGTTCCCAGAGTCTCTCGTCTTCCTGCCCCCTGGAGCGAGAAGGGGACGGGAAGAAGAGATACCCTGGGGACGAGTTGATTTCGCGAGCGGTCTACCTTAGCGGTTCGTATGCAAAAATTCGGACCGCTCAGGGAGCCAATCAGAATGCTCCTTTTTAACAGGGGCCAGTTCAGCCATATAATAGATATATTTATATATGCTTTTTAACACGATGTGATGTTTAGGTGGCTCGACTGGGGTTTTTGGTGACATAACATCTCAACTTTGAACGGCTGATACTTCACTGTCTGAGCTCGGTCAGGCAAGCTGCTCCACACATACACTAGAGATGAAATGAACTTTCCAAAAAAGTAGATTTGATTGACATCGGTGTTACCATAACAACGATCTAATGACGTCATGGTTTTTGGATATTAGTATGACAGTGAAGTATCAGCCGTTCAAAGTTGGCATGTTGTGTCGCCAAAAAACCCAGTCGAGCCACCTTAATAAATAGTAACTCGAGTTTCACGCTCGGTGACCATCATCAGCGGAAAGGCAGCTCGCGCGCGCCTATCAAATGTCGTTTGCAAACATTATACCGTTAATAATATACATGAAAAAATTACTTGATTCTGATTGGCTAAGAGCAGTGCAGTTCAAAAGTAACACCAGTGCAAAACGTGTAACACCGGTGCAAAAAGTGTAACACCAGTGCAAATTACAAATCGAAAAAAATATATATATTTCCAAACAAAAATGGATGCAAATTTTTTCATGTATAATTATTAATAAGTAATCATACGGTTTTCTCGTTCAATTTGGGATTAATTTGCACTTGTGAGTTTTTCAAAAAGCTCAATTTGCACTCGCCGAAGCTGATTTCCCTTTCGTAAACGGTCGATGCCATTATTAGCAAACGGTCGATGCCATTTTTAACGGTCGATGCCATCATTAGCATTCATTAGTAACCAAGCCTTTTTGTAATGGTCGATGCTATTTCTCTCTAGTTTATGCCTGGATTGGGACGAAAATAGGCTATCATTATTAGATAAAATTGGGCCTAGGTAAAGCGATTATTAGATCTAAGCTAGATTCACGGTTAGGTAAGATTTAGGGTTAGGGTGACCCGTTATTGATATATATTAAGAAAAGCAACTTTTATAATTAAATTTTTCTTGGGTTTGCCGGATCAACTCAGTGGTCTAGTGGTAAGAGAGAGATGTTAGCATGCAGAGGTTCAGGGTTCGATTGCAGGTAATTATATTCCATTTTTCTTTTTCTGATAGAAAAAATAATTCTAAAATTGGTGAAAATTTTTCTAAGTGTCGCTAAAATGGCAACGACCGTTTACGAAAGGGAAATGCGCCTCGCCGAAGCGGCTCGTGCAATGTTGAGCTTTTTGAAAAACTCACTCATGCAAATTAATCCCAAATTGAACTCGAAACCGTATGATTACCTATACTAATAATTTGAACTTAAAGTTCGAATTAAAGGTTTGAATTAAAAGTTCAAAATGTCGAGGCAATTTCCCAACCTCTTCGATCCTAATTAACGTTCAGTTATAAACTGGTTCAAGACTTCAGAGGCCGAGTTCATCGTTTTATTACTACAGCTCTGTTTCGTATGGTCAAATGATGACCACACTCATCAGGTAATATCAACGATTGACCGTTAAATTATAACTGGCTTTTAATAAAATGCTCAAGGAAATGCGCGCGCTGTGATTGGTTAAACCGAGTTCATTATAACTCGATAAAGCACGCGCGTGACGTAAGGTTCATTATAACCGTTTTTATTTTATAAAAGAAATAAAAAAACTTGTTCCTCGTGCATTATTGAGTTATATAAGCACTTGCGAATTTTTAAGAACACTCGAGAAGTGCGAGAAGCACTCGCCTTTGGCTCGTGCTTCTCTGCACTTTTCTCGTGTTCTTAAAAATTCCCCCATGCTTATATAACTCAATAATGCACTCGGCGCGTTTTTTATTTCTTTAATAAAAGCGGGAATACGGTTGCTATGAGATATAAAAACAGCGTTATTTAAACTATGTGATTGCTATTTATAATTTGGGAGATTGTGTTACTTTATTATAAAGTTCTTGAGGAGGTATCTGTTTCTGTGGTAGCATGAACTTGAGACTGGCTTGGCTGAAAAGAATTTTTAATAATAGTGATAGTACATGGAAGTTCTATTTAATACACCTTCTAAAACAACTTGGGGATTTATTAATCTTTGAGTGCAACTACTCGATAAAGGATCTTTCAACAATCTCAATTTTCTATAGAGAACTTTTGCTTTGGTGGTCAGAATTTCGAGATCTTTTCTTTGAAGAGAAATACTGGCTCTTTATAATCTGGAACAATAAAGACATTAGAATTGATGGAAAACCTGTTTTTTATAAAACTTATTACAATGCTGGAATTTGCACTGTCAATGATTTGTTACTAAATCTAAATAATATAAATGCTTTCGAAATAATGAGGAAAAAAATTCCAAAAGCCAATTTTCTTACATGGATTGGTCTTAGACACTCTATACCGTGTAACTTAAAAACACTTGAGAATAAGTTCGATATGCGCCTTCCTTATTTTAAGTGTAACAATGTTATTTTTGATATTTCAAAAAAGAAATCGAAAGACTTCTATACATTAATAATAAGCAGGAAAGCTCAGCTACCAAACAATGCTATGAAACTAAGACAAAATTTTAACTTAACTGAGGAAGAATTAAAACTTGCTTACGCCCTTCCTCATAACGTTGTATATGAACCTTATGTAAAAGCTTTCCAATACAAAATTTTAAATTCAATCCTCTATACAAACAAGAAATTATTTAAAATTGGTTATAGTGTACACGAAAACTGTACCTTTTGTAACAGTGAAACAGAAACATTAGACCACCTCTTTTTTTATTGTTCTTTTTCGAATACATTTTGGAAACACTTTGAAAGATATTATTTTACGGTAACAAAAAATTTAAGAGTTCTCAGCATTCAAGAAATCATCATAGGCATAATAAACCCACCTTGTCCCTTACTTAATTATTTAATATTAATCGGTAAGTTATATATCTGGGATTGTAGAAAAAAGAATATACACCCGTGCATTGAAGGTTACAAACAAAAAATCAAAATTAACTATCAGACAGAAAAGTACATTGCCTCAAAAAATAACGATCTGTTAAATTTTTATAAAAAATGGCCAGAAAATATCTCTCTTTAATCTAGTTTAGTTAGTGCTTTAAATGCATGTAATACGCGTTTTATAAAAAATAAAAAAAAAGACAGTAATTGCGCAACTGTTTTTTTTTTCCGACTATTTCCCAGTAAAGAAACTGTAAACTGTAAGTGCAAAGTAAGTAATGTCTGTTAGTAACTGTAATTGTAAGTAAGTAAGTAAAGTAATCATGTAAGATTGTAAGTAGTGTTGTAAGTGTTGTAAATAAATAAAGTCTGTATCAAAAAAAAAACAAAAAAAAAAAGCATGAACTTGCTAACTCGTTTCGCTTGTTTAGACTGCAGAGATCCTTTTTACAGATGATTATGAATTTTTCAAAAAGACATAAATTACATTTCTTAGTAATGTTGTTGTAAGGTTTGCATTGTTTGATGATTTTCCACTTTAGGTTGAAAGGCTTGTTGTTGTCTTTGAGTGTCCATATGTGCTTTGATAATCGAACCAGAGGTCAATTTAATAAAACTTTTACAAGTGTAATCTACAAGCGTAGCCATTGTTTCAGAGGTTGAAAACAATAGCTACACTTGTAAATTACAAGTGTAAAAGTTTTATTAAATCGACCCCAGTTTATTATAATTGTCAATGCTCCTCTAAGAGTTAAGCGCTCTCTGAAATGCATTCAAATCAAGTTCAAGAATTTATATATATATATATATATATATATATATTTATATATATATATTTGGTCGAGAAAGCAGCAAGTAAATTGTAATTTTTAAAAAAATCACGATGTTTTTCTCTGAATTTGTAATACATGTTTCGATGTGGCTCACATTTTCGTCAGTTACAAAGAGTGTTTGAAAATCCGGATGAGTGCGCCAGAATTATAAATTCAACAACAACAGCTGCGCCGGAGTGTTTGGTTATCATGGAAATGTGTTGCTTTCTGAAATTCAGATATTTCGATTTTCCTTGCTTGCCCTTTTTCGTTTCGTCTTTATTTGTTACTGTTATGCGTTCTATTGCTCGTCTCGTATAAAGACTAGACTGTTTACCGTAGTGTGCCTGTCTGATTTATACTGGACGGATTATTAGACGCATGCGCGCATAACCAAACCAACTAACGTTGTGTCCTCCAGTTTGTCGAAGATGGATCAGATGAATTTCTTGTCATAAAAGATGGTCATTGTTGCAGACTCACCTGTAGTTCAGTCTGGCAATTTTGCCTGGCAACTGAAAGTTCTTCTAATTGTTCGATTCTGGTGCCCTTTCTTGAAACCTTCACAACCAAAGGAAACAAAGATATGAGTGCGCTAGAATTCGGCTGTTTGGTAGAATTTCGACTGCATTTCTAACAGTACTGAATGGATGTTGAGCACTTCGACTCCGCTCTGCTTTTCGCAAATGTATGTAAACCAAGTGAAATGTTTCGTTGACAATTTATTTGTCTTTCAGTTCCTTTTATATTCTTTATTGCTACACGTTTTGTAACTCAGCTTATCTAGTATAAAAATGGTCATCAGACGGATTCGTACCCGGGTCCATTGCCTTCTTCTGCCCCTCTTTACACTAGTAGACGAACTACACGACGCATAAATCCAGACGAACTAACTTGATGTTTGCCTACAATTCGTTTCAGACGGATAATGTGACTCTCGTATAAAGCCATTGTTAACTAACCTCTTGTTCGGTTTCCTGGCACGTTTGGCTGGAAACTGAAAGCTGTTCTTCTAATTCTTCAATTCTGCTGCTCATTTTTGAAAACTGTGCAAACGAAAGGAAACAAAGATAAGTGCGCCAGAATTATGAATTCGCCCAGTGAAAAGTAAGTTAACAATGAATTTCGTATGATTTAACTAGTTTGTTACTCATTTCACAAATCATCTTGTCGCATTTGTTATTCTGAAAAAAAAAAGCGGAAAACCAAAATGTTAGTCCCTTCCCTTGGTTGGAATGTGAACCCCTCCCCCCCCCCCCCCCCCACTCATCTTGCTTGCTTTAGGATCTTCGTATGCGGTTCATACCTCTTCTCTTAAACTGGCTCTGATTTTGTCGCTCATTTCACAAATCATCTTGTCGCACTTGTTAACCTAAAAAAGAGGACAATCATAGTTAGTCTTGCGAGCCAAGTGTCGTCACTTGCTCTTGAATGGGATGTGAATCCTCTTCATTTTTATACGCATACAAAGTTCTCGGGGTAATTTTCTAAGTATTCTTTTGCCCATAACTCAGTTATTAAGAGTTTCAGACCTCAAAATTTTCCTGAGTCGTTTCATTTGGCATTCTCTGCAAAATCCTATCTCTAGTGTTGCTCTCAAAGTCAGAAAACAAACTGCTTACGTAGATGGAAACGACCTCTAGAGCTAGGTCGCATTTTCATCAGTTTTAAGAGTCCTAAATTTCGCCTTTAGTGAGCCGGCTAGTTTATAAACCGATACGGCCATTACAGATGCACAGGAACCACACAAACAGAGGATGGTAAGCCTGTGTTTAGACTTAACTGTTGGCGTTGTTGATCAATTCAATGTAGACTACTCGAATTTGTTCCTTAAACTGCCAGTTTGCAAACTTACTTGGTGTACATGTGGTGCGTTTGCTTCTTTCGCGTCTACACTCCTTCCTTGGCTTTTACAGTTACATCGGCAGCAGCTGAGTTCTAAGTATGGGATGTGGAACGGAAAATGAGAGATTTTGAGATACTCTAATCTTTTAATCGGCACAAACGCTTCCTTGACGGAGCCTTCAAGGTCAATTCAAGGGTATGTGTCGTGTTCATCGTACACACCGCTGCGGCACAACATTTCAAAACTCGCAATTTTGCAAATCGGCGTAAAATCACAGCGAAAAATGTTATGTAGCTTGCAAAGGCGATTTGAAATCGCTCTTATCCCCTTACTGATCATGATAATAATCCTAAGGGGTTCACTGGTGGAAGCTTTCTACAAGATGGATGCATGGGCTGCCATCTATCCAATTCTCAGATTTTGAATTAGTTCTTACGGTACGTAGTTTTCGTCATGTAGTTAAATGAGTTAATCTTATTTTTATATTGTTATTACATAGTTACCTCATGGTTACCTTTTCTTGTTTTAATTGTTAATTAGCTAGACGCTTTTTTTTAGACACGTTGTAGTAGAAATAGTCGTAAACTTTATTTAAACACGATAAATTTGAAAGCTACAATGCTCTTGGGGTCGTACGTATAAAATTAAGGTAAACAATCAAACGTTAGCACTAAAAAATGCAACACAAAAATTTATAGCGGAGCACTCGCCGGGCCGAAGGCCCGGCTGCGCAGCCCCATAGTCATAGAACCTAGCCCGTCATTTTTCATGGTCATGGCTAGCGGAATGTTTCGCGGGCGCGCGTGTGCCCGCCGGACTCCCTCCGCGTGCCACCGTTGCCCATGTTGAAACCAAAGCGAGGCTTTGTTTTTCGCGCGGCTACACAGCCGTCAGCTCGGTAAACACTTGGTGGCAGGATTTTTTGCTGTTTTTAGCGGAGAATTAAACTCGTTATTACCCAACATTTTTTTTTGCGGTTTGCTACTCAAGACAGGATACTAATTAAGGGATACTCAGAAGCCGCTTTAGTGGAAAAAGAAGAGCTTTCAGGGATAAAATCTTGCTTCGAGAAACTATATACGTTTTTAGCAATGCGAAGAGATGGGTTCGTTTTACGGATTTCAGCACCAAAGCGGAGATTTAAAGAATTCCCAAGTACAGTAGTCGCCGGAGGGACTTAAAGGTAAAACAAATTACATTTTTCGATGGGAATTTATCTTGATATCAATCTGTGATTGACTTTTTGTTTGTGTTCTCGTTAGTTTTGTAGAATTGTTTATAAACGTGTAACTTAAATTCAGATGTATTAATTTCTTGAATTTCATCGAAGACACGGCAATGGTACGCGTTTTGCTTTTAAACAAAAACTAATGGAGATTTGAATAAAATTTTTCGAAAGATTACGTTGTCCATTTTTATGTGTTTGTTCATTCATTACATAGATTGAAAAGCGATTTTATGTAAATAAAACAAGACTTAGATTTTATACTCGCGTCGCCTTATGCAAATATGTTTCTGTATTTTTGTAAAATCAGTTTCTCGGGCATTTTTTGACAAGCAACAACAGTATTTTATTCGGAAAATAGTCGTAATAGTTATTCTAGACGGAGAAAAAGTTGTTTTTGTGAACTTTTGTACGGTCTAAATGTACTGTGCAGACGGTCGGGTAATAAGCTTACTGTTTTTGAGAATTGCTAAAATTGAAAAATAGCCCGATCGTCAATCTTAATTCTTGTGCTTCCGACCTTTCACCTAAGTTAAGTTTCATCTTAGTTAAGCTTGTTCAGAGGGCGACGCTGTTAGGCTAAGGCTAACTATATATATATTAGCTAATATTTACAAACGGTACAATTAACAAAGTTCATTCATTATTCATTCATTCCCATATCAAGTCTATCTTTAACAAACCACTGACCTGCGACGCAGGTTTATAAAACTGAAAAAAACTTGTTTACAAGTTTGTAAAAAAATTTTATAGAAACAAAAATATCCATGATTCTTTTGCTTACCTTGCATCAAATTGTCAGCCAGATTTTTTAGCCCTATTCTTTCTAAAGCCTCGGCTAATTTTCCAGCAGTAGCTTCTGTTCCTTTCTGACGCATCCATCGCACAATGACTTCTATGAAGCACTCCTTTGCACAGCCTCCTTTTTCCTTATCAATCGTGTCAATTGTGGATTGACTGAAACGAAGAGCTCTTGCAAGGTCTCTCCAGTGGGGGGCAGTGTTGTCCGGTAGCTTACTGTCATGTATATCTTGCTCAGTCAGCTGATGACTCGGGTCTAGGCCCATCTGGATGGTATGATCTGCAACAATAACAAACAAGGGTTATTGCAGCTGTAGAATAGTGGCTGCTCAGAGGAGGGATGTTAAGCTCTCTTTGTATGCGATTTTCAGGGACATTTTTAAGACAATCTTCAAAAGTTATAGTATAATAAAACATTACACAACAGAGTTGACTATCATAAAGTCGCGATTTCCTTTATTAAACGCTCAGTACGTTGTTATCCCTGAAAAAAACTTTTCACGTAAAGCAAAAAAAATCATTCAGTGGAGGTTTTTTAGTAGTCACGTTTCAAAGTGTTCGCACACCCAATAACGGTGTCGTGATCGAATTAAAACGTGGGTCTCGAGAGCGGCGTCTCATCGAGTCATTTGGATGATTTAGCTTGTTTTCGACTATTCATTCTAGGCCTCATAAACTGATACAGTTTATCTTCAGTTCTCACACTTAAAAGTTTGGAAATGCATCGGCTTAACGCAGGAAGAAATTTAAGCTCTGCGTGTGACTTTATTGAGGCCACATATTCTTTATGTAACGGTACAACACCCAGAAAAAGAGGATCGATTTTCGCCGCTCATATTTTTGCATTCGGAGTCGATTTACCGCGCCGAGAAATGGTAATCGAGCCCACCGGAAGACGTTCGTCTAGGGAATTCCCCGATTTCGCAATTTTTTTGTCTATTTCAAGAATTGTACGCTTGTGAGCTAATGACGTCTTGTTACTTAGCAACTATGCTCATTTTATTTCCACGCTTGAGTGCAAGTGTAAGGAAATTAATTTACCATATTTAAATGCATTTAAATGTACTGCCACTCTGTTTTGGTGCTCGAGATTGTCATTTCGATATTTAAAAGCTTCTTTTGGTAGATTGAGCGGTAACAAGACATGGAATTAAAGGCCATTCCATCGACAAACTACGAATAAGTGCTTTAAGTAAACTGTATGTTGTATCAAAATGCGCCGGAATTGCAAATCACGGCAAAACTATTTGCTTGCGTTAACAATGGCGACTTGCAGTTAAACATCAAGAACCAACGGTATAAATAAAGGAATAGCTAACGAAGGATTTCGCAACTCTTTAGCTCTTAAATACTAGATATTTTTTATCATGTCAGCGCATTTCAGATGTAATAGAAAATTCCTTACTTTGAATGATATCAAATGACATAATGGCTTACTTTCACCCGGAAATAATGGAAAATGGTATTCCCTTCAACGATGTTTCAAACGTCTTCCAGAGAAAAATATCAGCAGAGACACATTACAGTGTGTACTCACCCATACTCGAGGATTTGAAGTGATTTGCTTGAGGTTCTGAGTTCGCGTGTTCTGTTAAGGTGAAGTTAGACGCCCGCCTGCGATGAAAGCTACAGGTACCAAACTTGCATTAGTATAGTTACAACTACGTAAAGCAAACTAATAGTAAAGCGCACGTGAACGTTAACACGAAAGCTCTTTCATTCACTTTAATTCACTTGTATACCAAACGATAAACGACTTATTTGGGGAAAAGGGAATGTTGACGGAAGAGACCCGGGGGAAGAAAAAAGTGTTTTATGGTACCTTGAATTCGATTGAATGTGAAGGAATTTTAGCGTTGTCCCAGTGTGTTCGTTTGATTTAGCTCTCCCGGCAAGGCCATCCACCGACGATTAACTGATCGGTCTTTTAGTCAGAGCGGCGAAAGGAGCCTACTTCCAATAAATCTGGAAGAACTGTAAAAATTGCTTTGCTTTGCACGACAGTTTCCTTATTGCGAGCAGTCAATCGTTACTAAACAGGGGGTTTACCACTTCACTGTGAGCTATTCTTGTGAGAGTCACGTCAATCACGTCACTCATTTCATTATAGGTCATATTAATGATCACAGACAGTGCATGTCTAGTCCTGAAATTTAGTAACGAGCCCGGGGTAACGAGTTAAAAGGAAATAAAATCCGGGAATAAAATATAGTTAGAATCGTTTGAACGTTAAAGTCGTTAAATACTCCAGCTTCTCATGACACTATTATAAATCATTTCAACTACTGTAAACATTCAGAACATTCTTTCGATCATTTCACTCCATTTTGAGCTGGTTTCATGTACGTTACAAAATCGCGGCTTTCTTTTTTGGTAACCATGCGCTGAAGTAAATTGCGGGCTCAGGGCAGTGCTTGTCTTTGCACGGCTGAGTGACTTGAACTCGACCTCGTCCCCAGGACTTTTTGGTTCAAAATGACGAGCGGAGAAACCCAGGCTCCCAAAACACTCCAAAACTCCTTGAGTATCTTGAATGCCTTGGGAACAAGGTTGACTTGATGGTGATGTGCACATGCATTGATTTTCCATAAATTATCGAATTATAAATACACTGCTACGTCACTCGATCCCCAGGCTGTGTCCCTTCGAGATTTCCAAATCCTTCGTAATATAAATTGCAGAAATAAGACATAAGACATGCACCTAAGTAAAAAGCATCATTCTATATATATATATATATATATATATATATATATATATATATATAATAAATAAACACAAAGTGAAAACCTTAAAAATTGTCCTGATCGGGATTCGAACCCGCGTCCCCGACTTTCTAGCGTCGATGTGTTAACCACTACACCACCAGGACGACCACGCAATAACGCAGCCGAACTTTAGGCTTTATGGCTCACGGGCCTCCCGAACAATATATATATATATATATATATAACTTAGCACAAGCATGTAAAAAAGTTCCACGATTGGAAATTTCTCGGTAAATTATACTCTAACACAAGAGAAAACACTTTTTTCTTAAAACACCTATATTTCGGCAGCGTACAGCTGCCTTCATCAGGGTGAATGGCTGACAAGGCGTTACACGCGATAAAAACCGTTACAACCGTTATATGTGCGCGCTAATCAAAAAGATTTTTAAACTGCGCGCGCTACAACAGCTAAATACAAATGCTGGTAAAACTGCTATTTTTGCGCGCGAAGTCCCCGATTTTGGCTATAAAAAAAATCGCTCTCATTCAGACCGTGGGGTCTGAGTGTCTTCAGTTTGTAAGCCCATTGACCCTCCTTATCCGTCAGATTTTCCGTTCTGTCCACTCTGTCTATTAACTGAACTGACATATCCTCCAGACCCCCATGATCCGCACTAAAAAAATGCCTGTACAAGATCTCATCGTCTAGCCTCTCTTCGGGCGTCATTCTACCATGCAAATTCAGTCGACTACGGTGGTTGTTAAATCTGAGTCGAAATTTGGTCGAAGTCGAACCCACATATTGCTTGCCACATGTTTTACAAGTAAGCAGATAAACCACATTCGTGCTATTACAGTTCAAACTGTAATTTATGGTGTATGACTTGCCCGTGTTCGTACTCTCGAAAGTGTCCCCCATCTTGAGAAGCTTGTCCTTCCTACATATCCTGCAGTTCTTCGAGGCACATTGCTTGTTCCCGCTATCCCTGATTGTAATTTCTTGTTTAACTTTAGCGTGCACTAAATAGTCTTTAAGACTCTTGGGCCGACGAAAAGCCACCATCGGCTGTTCCTTGATTGCTTTCTTGCATCTCTCTGACGCATGTAGCACGGGGTGCAGATCTCTCAGGATTTTTCCAATGTTTGGAAGACAAAGTTTCAGTTAAATGTTCACCGGCGAAGCCAAGATAGTGCTCTACTTGCGGTGAAGGAGCGGGTTATACTAGTAGGTGAACTACTCAGATCTTGAGTGGATGGACGTTTAATACAGAACTGTTTCGTAGGCCACCGAAGAGGTGACCCACTCCTCAGTTAAACTCCATTTTACACTGAACCGTTAAGTCTACATCAACAGTATTATTGCGTGATGAAAGCGGTTTAAATAAGCACGTGATGGAAACGGTTTCAATGGTTGAAATAATATAATAAAACAATATGCTCGCGTGATGATATGGGCAGCGCGCGCGCTTTCAAAACCTAAGTCACACTAAGTGCTCGCGCTAAATTTACAAAATTGGATATGCGCTACGTTGAACTGTACCTTAGAATGAACTTCCGCCGGTGCCTACATGTCGAAATTAGCTCATTGCGTCTTTTGCTCAGCAAACACCTGTGGAAGCTGAAGGATGACAACAAAGAATTCACAGTCACGTGGAAGATCGTCGCAAAAGCAAAGCCATACACGAACCTTACTGAACGTTGTAACCTTTGTAACACTGAAAAGTTTTTTCTGATCACTAAGCCGCACATGGCAACGCTAAACAGGCGCAATGAGCTAATTTCGACATGTAGGCACCGGCGGAAGTTCATTCTAAGGTACAGTTCAACGTAGCGCATATCCAATTTTGTAAATTTAGCGCGAGCACTTAGCACTTAGTGTGTTTTGAAAGCGCGCGCGCTGCCCATATCATCACGCGAGCATATTGTTTTATTATATTATTTCAACCATTGAAACCGTTTCCATCACGTGCTTATTTAAACCGCTTTCATCACGCAATAATACTGTTGATGTAGACTTAACGGTTCAGTGTAAAATGGAGTTTAACTGAGGAGTGGGTCACCTCTTCGGTGGCCTACGAAACAGTTCTGTATTAAACGTCCATCCACTCAAGATATTATATATATATATAAGATATATAAGATATTATATATATATATTAAACGTCCATCCACTCAAGATATTATATATATATATATCGCAAACTTGCGGTAGGACGGAGTGCTTTTACTAAACTACGTCTGATCATGAAACCCTATTTAATTTATGGCATTTGAGATAGGTGGCGGCTTGTAATAAACGAAAACGAGAATGCAAGGTACCTTGAACGAAAATGCTGCTGGTATATGCAGGATCTGTAAGAGATCCGATCAGCCAAAAATAAACAAAATACTATATAATACTATAGTTATCCACAGTTGCATTTAAACTTTCGGTTTGATCTCAATCATGCCATTGTTGCCAATCATGCCAATTTAAACGACTTCTCAAAGAGGAACTATAAGGCACGGCATTCGTGGAAAGCAGCTTTTTATTATTTATTAAATTCTTCATATATAGATATTTTTTAATATTAGTTTATTGCTTTGTGTTAGTATTATAATGATTTTTAGCTGACGAATTTTTACCGTGTTTAAATAAAGATTATCTATCTATCTATCTATCTATCTATTGTTGCGTTACTTTTTCTACGCAGTTGTCAGCCCTTGCTTCTTATAGTATTTTGTAATAAACAGACCGTGGAATTTGTAAAAAAAAACCCATCTAAACAGATAAACAGTTAAGTGATGGAAAGGAAGATGTTTATTACACTTTACTGAGTTATCAGATTGATTTTTTTATTGCCCAGATTGTAGTGACCCTTTGTCCCACTAACTGCCCCCCCCCCCCCCCCCCCCCCCTCCCCCCCCCCCCAAAAAAAAAAAAAAAACCCAGGAAATTCCGATGGCCTGATATCATTCTGAAGAGTATTGCCTTACTGGCTTACAACCTCCACCCGGAAATGCTGAAATCAATGTCTCATGCAACGACATTTCAAGCGTTTATTACAGAAAACTATTAGCAAAAACACATTTAAATACCTACCCGATCTTCAGGGATTTAATCTGTATTCATTGAAGGCTCTGTTGGAGTGTTGCGATTAAGTGAATTTAGTAAGTCTGTCGGTAATCCAAGCTAGAGATACGTAAAACTGCGTCAGTCAACATTTCAAGTCAATTTAACTGATTTTTTAAAGCAAAATGCTAACTCCTAAGCTGGTCCAGCGGTTTTGTAAGTAGTATCTTGCGTTAATTCTTCCACTTGTATACTAAAAGAAACACGGAGTATGGCGGAAATGAGAGAACATTGGCGGCAGAGAAAAGTGCTTTGTCCTACCTTGCATTAAGTACTTTGCATGACAGCGGACGACATCGAAGAAATTTTAAGACCAGACTGTCCCGGCAAGAACTGTTCGCTTCCAGCTTTGCAAGGAAGATCAACTGATCAGTCTTTAAGCCAGCTGGCGGAGGAACGAGCTTACACGCAACAAATCCACGAAGAAGCAGTTAAAATTGCTTTTATGTGCAATTTAAGCCATCGCCGATTTCCTTATTATTTGACCGGTCAAGTGTGACCGGGGTTTTCACCGTATATTATTGGTCATGTACTGACATGTACAATACAATACAACAAGTAAACAAAGCGTTAGGGGAGTATGTTCAATATTCATATCTTATCCGTTTCAGGACGTCTCAGACCAGTAACACCGCTAAGAGCGACACAGTCGCGGCAGCCCATCAAAATCTGCCAATTAGTAGCTACTGCATAGCAGAGATTTCAACCCTCCCGTTCTGGCCGGATACCTCCTGTGAGTTTTCGATGATCGATTTCGCGGGCCTCCCGTTTCCACTTCATAACCTTCCATTCTTTAAAATTTTCTTTCAAAAGGAGCCAAATGTTTTCCCTAACTCGACTTGTCTTTTCTTTTTTGTTTTTCAAGTTCTTTTCCCGTCCTTCGTATTCAGGAATCATCACAATATTACTGATACAATATACTGAATTCTACGATCATTTTGATTGGTTAATATTACCCGACGCACAGCTGACGTCATGAAAAATTTGTCTTCTCTGTTCCATCCAACATGGCGGGCAGTTTTGAAAATGCAATGTGGACGAGATTATTCCGGAAAGGGCAAGTAAAGGGATCGAAAAAATGTTTACCAGAAGCTATTGACAATTAAGAAAAACACGAATCGGAAGCGAAAAGCAGTTTTGTTGACGTGAAAAATGTCGAAATTAAGAAAAAATCCTCGAACATGCAGTCATAATCACAGTCGAGTGTTACGAGGCAAGATTTTCTTCCCTGACATTGAATAAAACAAAGAGATTCCAGCCATTATGTTGTGCGTCTGTTCATTTCACACAAGACGTCAAAACGAAATAAAACATGATTGACAATTTTCTTGAGTGTGTGCTGTATTGAAAAAGCCAAGTAAATCGGCAAATACTGTTAACACTGACAATTAATTCTCTGAAATTTAATTCAGCATTAAAGGGAACCTCCATTGTTATAACAAATTGACGTTAAATTGTTGGAAATAAGGTCTAAATTAATTTTAAAAAAAAGCAGTGCAAATATAATTTGTGCCAAAAAATTGGATATGAATATCGCTTATTTTCGCTTTTAAATTTCCCGCGCGCCGCCATTTTGAATATTTATGACGTGTTACGGTTGTCTTTTTGTTGCACACAAAAGAACTTCTCATTTTTAAAAAAATTTAAATTTCGACTTTATTTCCAACAATTTAACGTCAATTTTTTCTGACAATGGAGGTTCCCTTTAACAAAAGAGTACCTTTCTTCGCTTCTATCGATAACTGTCCCATATATACAATAAATTTCTTAACGCGTCTTTGGCAAAACTATTTCCCTGCCGAAATGCTCTCTCTGTTATCGACAATCAGAACTTGTTATTTTTTTAAAGAATTTATCCATTAAACGACCATGTGCTCGGGAACTTGATGGACTAGGTTGGTATACTTGCTGTTAATTGTGTTTTAGGGTCCGTAATTGCCTTTGATAATTCCTTTTTCATTTATTGTACCCGCGCAAATTCCTCCATAAGTCAAAGTGCGCACTTCACTGTTCATGTGCCACAAAAATCTGATTTCAAAAACGCGCGCTGTTACTGGGGACTGGGGGCTGATACTTGTTTCCCCTCAATAACATTTCAAGCAAAGAAGTAAAACGAGTAAGATGCACTTATTGACTGAGTGGGAGGGCCGGACGGGAAAATATTTGGCTTGAGGTCATGGCGTTCGGACCGAGCGTAGCGAGGTCCGTGCGCCATGACCGAGAGCCAAATATTTTCCCGTCCGGTCCGACCTAACTCAGTCAATAAGTATTTTATAATATGACTAGAAAATACAAGAATAGTCGTGCAGTGCGAGGTCACTTAAACTCGAGCGGGGCCGGACGGCTTTTTCCGGATCGGCTCACGTCAACCCGTCCGGCCCCGCTCACGTCACCTTGCGATTCTATTTTCTGTAGGATTGCGTAAGCGGGGCCGTACGGTCATATTATAAATTTTTTTTTTTAATATTCACAACGGGCGATTCTCTTTAACGCCTTCTAGTCTAGTTTCTTTACAACATCGTTGCTATCAATAGCTAAGTTGCTATAATGGAACTCCATACGAACAAATTAGAATTACTCAATCTTTAATGGTTCGTTTTTCTTTATTAAAATATATACACCTAATCGTAATTAATAACGTTGTCATAGAAAAATAAAAAAAAGCCAAATAGGAATTAATTAGCTCAATCATCATAGTGTGCAGCATTCACAGGAAACCTACATCGGAGTTTATAGTTGTACATTAATTAACGTGTTTTACCTGTATTCTCAGGTGTTTCGAGGTCCCGATTTTAATCAGTCAATAGAGGGAAGCTACCATCAGAATTTAATCATTCGGGAAAATGTCATCGCCTTCCGTTGTTACTATTTAAGGTTGAAGGGAGCCGATCAATGTTTGCCTGAATTCAAATACATGTTGTTTCCCTGTTTGTCTCATTCTCTGATCACCACTGTTACATTTGCACAGTTTAATATGACTATGAAAAGAAAAAGTGCAAAACCTGTTATTACCATAGTGCATGACTGCTTTGAGAATAATTAAAATCCGAGAATGTAGTTTGTATGCCTAATTAACTCCTTTTGGCCTTTTTTCATTTTTCATTTTTCTATGACCTTGTCTAAAAAATTTTTTGTATTGTATATAATTTCATTGTAATAGTAGCACACGGCTTTTGTGTAGAATAGAAATGCAATTGATTGTAATTTTTTATCAAAGTTACCGTGATTAAATAAAGTTTTCTATCCATCTAAATGAATATATATAATTTGACTGTCCATTTATATGTAACATTCCTGTCTGAGCTACTCGCTTACAAAATTGATACGAGCTCCAAAAATTGTCGTTTTCCAAGGAGTGTTACGTCAGAGCCAGGGAAGAGAATCAGGCTCTTCCGTTTGAATTCGACTCCCATTTGTTCAGCAAATTAACCCATTTTTCTTTTTTTCCTGTTTACACGTTTCGTTCTCCATTTTTCCCCATGTTCCCGAATCCCTTGCCTCACCTACAATTTTAGTCTTTCCAAAAATAAAACAAAAAGTTCTGGCGGGAAATTAATATAAAATAGAACTGGTAAAAAAAAATAGAGTAAATATTATGGAAATGATTTAGAGAACGATAGTTCACTGAATAGACCATTTTACAGTTATCTTCTTAATGTCCTGGCCTTTGAGTGGAAGCGAGGTTGAAGTTGACCTTGTTATGATACAGACCTTGGAGCTTTTTAGATGTAAATTTACCTAGTTAGCATGAGAACAGCATTATTAACATATGAAAGGCAGAAAGGTTTGTATCAAAGCAAGGTCACCTCCAGTCTCACTTCCACTCAAAGGCAAGGTTACCAAGCACACAACTGTAAAATGGACTATTGAGTGTCGAAAGTAGTTTTTGTTTTCCTGGGTAATTTACAATTTAAGAGGACGACAGACTTTCATTTTTTTGTATTTAACAGCATCAGGAATCTCGCATCAGAGTATAAGGAATATAGGATCCCTGATTTTCGCCACTCTCCTTCCTTCTCTGGGAAATGTTTTGAATCACCGATCCGACTGCTGACTTCATTTTCGTCAACTGCAAAATACAAGCATTCAGTCAATACATCATTTTACAGTTATGTACTTAGAATCCTGGCCTTTGAGTGAAAGTGAGGCTGGAGTTGTCTTTTGATGCAAACCTGTTTGCTTTTCATGTGTCTATCATGTTCAACAAAAACTAGTTCGCAAAAGAACAACTTGATTTTCATATTAGCCACTGAGCACACAACTGTAAATTGGGCTATTTAAAAAATGTTGAGTTATTCACTTAAATGTTTTAACAACTGGTATATATCAACCAATAACCTGCTGCAGGAATATCGAAGTTCCATGGCACATTTCTTTTCTCTTAGCCCCTTGACGGTTTTAAGCCACAAGGTTGAATTAGTGAAATTTATGATCCTCGCAATGTGCTATCAACTTAAGCAGTTGAAAAAGCAACCTGAAAAAAATTCAGGCTTGAACGGGATTCGAACCCATGACCTTGCGATACCGGTGCAATGCTCCATCCACTGAGCTATCAAGCCACGTGGATGTGAGTTCGTAACATACTCGATGATAGTGAATATATAAAAATCACAGATATTATCCGCAGTTCAAATATATGATTTTCATATATTCACATTCATAAAGTTGAATTAAACTTCTAGGGGAGGCTAGTAAAGTGTGTGAATGCATAACTACCGCTTATCATGAGTGATTGGGGCGGCGGGGGGTGGGGGGGGGGGGGGGGGGGGGGGGGGTGGTAGAGAGTGTTAAAAAACACGGGATGCGTGAATACTTACATTTAATCGTGACTCTTCGTCTGATTTGCCATCATCGCTAATTGAAGGCGCTCCAGGACCTGTCACTTCTTCACGCGATTTTTGCTTCTTTGGTTTGGCTCCCGGGTCTGTGTGCCTCGTGACCTTCTACAAAAAGATAAAAACAAAATTATTCAAATAAATAAATTCAAATAAATTCAATATCAGTGGGTTGTTGGGCCGGTGACTTAATAAATATAACAATAACTCTCTCGCGTTTATTGGCCCAGACTGTATCGCGCTAGCAAACGCCGGACGAAAGCGGGCTCATCTTACATAATAAATAAACAAATAAATAAATACCTTTCAGTTTGAGTGTCAAACTAAAATAGCAGTAAATGAACCACTAAATGGGGACACTATGAATTAAATAATGTTACAACTAGAATTAATAAAACTATTTCACATGACTATCTATGATTATTAAATAGAGACCCGGGTGACTATGTATTTGTAAATGTATATAAGCTTAATAAAAAAGTAAAATGTCTATCATGTACTGCATAAAATGCAATTAGAACAATGACCATCGGCCAGTTAGGAATTTAAATCACAGAAAATCTAACGCAAAGGACAACCATTGTGTTGACCGGTGTTAATAAAGAATAAATGGCAACTGTTGCTATATGTTTATTTTTGTCCCATTTTTTACTCTAACTTAAAACAAAGTAATCTCCATATTTATACCTTTTTACCATTTCTTGGTTTGTTTCCCGTAGGTTCTGACACAGGGGTCTTATGAAGGCAGTCGGGCTGCAAATTATAGAAAAAGTCAGAATAATTATTATGAGGCTGAACTGGTTCACGATGAAAAGGAGCATTCTGATTGGTTCCCTGAGGGGTCCGAGTTTTGTTACTCGGACCGCTACGATGAATCAGTCACGAAATTGATTTATTTGAACTATTTTGTGTGAAGTAGCATGTTTCATTTAGTATAGCAAGGCTGATACTACGTAGTATCAGCCTTGCTATACTTTGATTTTATCTCTATTTTTGGCTGACTAGATCTTCTCCAGATCCCACGTACACCAGCAGCATTTTCATTCGCGGCCTTTGCTTCTTATTTACTTGTTTTATTTAGTGCCTGGTTCTGACAATTTCGGCAAATTTCCTTTTAAAGTATTTTGAAACAATTGTCGTATTTCCTCGAATAATAACAATCTCTAGAATAACCACTCCCCTTCATCTTTCACTCAATGACAATAAGCCAGGAACAGGACGCCGAGGTGGAGACAAGTTAAGGTTAAGCATTTATTAAATAAAGCTGTTTTCAATTGAGTGTTGAAAGCAATTTCGCAATTACTTTGGTCAAGAAATAATGATTGGTTTTCTATTGCTACACTGCTAAAAAAATCGCGCGCTACTTTATCAACCAATCAGAAGTAAAACCAAAACGTTTTCCCGCCTTTGGCGCCGACTACATCTACGTCGGTCGGCAAATTTGTGAAAAAGCCATACTTATTCATAAAAAATATTAATATTAAAAAAGCTTGTTTGCCGTCCTTATTGAGAAAATATTGGACTTGTTGTTTGCTAGTTTTTGCTAGTTTTGATGCCAGCTGTAAAGTAACAGTAAAGTTGAAATCTGATTCTGACGTCTTACAATAACTGAGTGTGGCGTGAACATACCGGAGAGAAGAGGCGCCGCCATAGTTTATCCAAACCCTCGACCTGTCTTTGTCTGTCTTTCTGATATCCTTGCAGCCTTTCGTATTCCTTTATCTCCTCCTCAGACATTTCCTCCCTTGCAGATTCCAGATCCTCGACTCTGTGAACCAAGTCATAGTGCTCCGCCCTGAGTCCGTGGTAAGCCAGGTCGTAGTAGTCTCTCCTCAAATCTTCACTGCATTTACAAGTCTCCCTAACCATGCCTAGTGTCTCGGTATACAATTCTTGCAAGCGCTCGCTCAGCCTAATCAAAAGGTCCAGTTTGACTGGCGTTCTTAGCTGATCTTGTTTCACTTCCGACACTTGCAAAGGACGTGACACGTATGTACGAAGCCGTTCATTGATGTTTTTCAACTTATTGTCTATTCGATTTTCCCTGTCTGCTTGATCTGTACCCTTTGAAGAATCATCTCCCTAAAATGGCGATTTAAGAGCGTGTAAGACACAATATGAAATGCATTGGATTAAAAAACCCTTTGGTTCACATGACACACACACTGATTGGTTGCGTACAAGTATCTGTACAGTTATCTGTTTTGCGCGCATTCTCGCTGGCACTCTTAATCGGCGGAGCCTGAGCACGAGGACCAGTGTTCAGTCTCCTGCGGTTGAGAGCACCAGGCAGCTCTGGGGACGAGAATGCTTTGCACGATGGCACGAAGGTATGTCAACACGGGCATGGCGTCGCATTTTATACGTTTCGTTGGATTTATTTACCGGGTCGCACTTTAGAGCGTATTTTGTTTACTGAACTAATCGATCTGTCAACACATAAAGTAAAATAAGTGCGACCCACGTTTAAAAAACTTTCCACTTTTTTTGCGGATTGACAAAATTCAGCCAATCTTCAAAAAAAGAGTCGAAGTGCTGCATCGGAGGCGACCAAATTTCGGCAAAGGGTCTATGATTGACGGTTATGTCAATTATTGGAGTTTTGGAAGTGAAAATTTCGTTTATGGTTCTGATGTTAATACTTGAGTGGTCTGTAGTGTCCCTCGTACATTGAAAAATCTGTCCTAATTTTGAAATTTTACAATTTTAGCTGGCAAAATTTTCTGACGTGCTGAGCAGAGACGGGGATAGAAAGGAGGGTGAAAGCATTGGATCACAATATAGTTTTGTGTTATTGTTGTTTTTTCCTTCTTCTCAGAGCCAGCCGACTCGCAACATACTGCATACACGGCTTACTTTCTTTTCGTGTTCTCTTCCATCCAATTCTAGTCTGGCACGCAACTTCTGAGTCTGTTTATAAAAAAAATCATGACCAGAAATTTAATTACAACTGTATATTTTTTTTGCAGGCAGTGCTGTGGTTTTCACCGCGCTGTTAATAAAAAAAACACTTTCTAGTGATAAAAATCAGTTCCTTTCTCACCTCTTCTGGATTCCCAACAAGAATTGTTAACACAAGAGCCCATGATTTCTATGAATACAACTTGAAATGTTTCGCTGATATGCGGATGTGAACCTCTCAAGTCTAGCTCGTCTACAGTATAAGGACAAGCATAAGACGGATCTTTATAAAGACGAATTTTAATTACGTGCGCACAACCAAACGTTTTTTGCCCATGTCTTATTCTGCCAAGACGGAGAGTGCGTGTCTAGTGAACAAAGGTCATTTTGAACTCACCTCTTGTTCGCTGCCATGGCGCTTTTGGTTGGCAATTGAAAGCTCTTTTTCTAATTCTTCAATTCTGTTACTCATTCTTGAAACCTGCGCATTACAACAACAAAAACCAAAGAAAAGTGCGCCAGAATGGTGAATTCGTTCGGGTTTTGACTGAAGTTGTAGCAATACTTCAATGAATGAATGTTGAACAATCTTGACCCTAGGGCCCATAATGCAAGGTGAAAAACGACAATCTAGGTTTCAAAATGTAAAAAAAAAAAAATTTGAAATGTTTCGTTGACATGTGGATGTGTACTGGATCCAAATTTCAGATATTCTAAAATTGTTCTCTTGGCTTTTTTCTTCTATCTCATTTATTCTTTATGGTTATGATTTACCTGGTTTGTACTAAACGAACTGTTGGTGGGGGGAAGGCGGAGTAAACATGAGGGAGTGGAGTGAAAATGTTATTTTTCTGCAAGATAAGGGGGCCGGGCCTCTAACCTAGATCCACTACTGACGTTTATCCCAGACGGATAATGTTAACTTACCTCTTGTTCAGTTTCGTGGCACTTTTGCCTAGCATTTGAAAGCTCTTGTTTTAACTCTTTAGTTCTGGCACGCATTCTTGAAATCTGCGTCAGAATTATGAAAAAATAAATAGTGACGATAAATTTGTATTGTTTTGCTCTACTTAAACAGACTGCAGACGTGGCTTACCTCCAGTTCATGTTCTCTTGCATCTTCTGATTCTAGTCTGGCACGCAACTCCTGATTCTGTTTATAAAAGAGCCACGAACAGAAAATTCAATAACATTGTTATTCTTAATAACTGTAAAATCGTTTGTTGGTAGTTTCCCCAAAATTTCTTCTCCGATCGGTTAACAAACACTTTAATTTCAGCCAGCCTAAATAGCAGGGTGAGTATTCTTTACAAAACTGAATTTTCACATTCAAGTGACGCCTGGCACGAGATCTTTCACAAGGAAGATCCGGCAACTACCAGCAAGTTTAATTTCTGCGTCGTGTACTGTGGACCTCTGCATTCAAAGGTTTTTTTAGTATTGTTCACTATAATATGTAACCAAAGAATGTTGAACATTTTGTATAGAAACTATTTTGGAGTGCAGAGCCCTTCTTCTGAGGCGCACACTTAAAGGATCCGTAATAAACAATGTAAGTAAACATCTTGCAATGTTTCAGTGACATGTGCATTTTAACTTGAAGCAATTCTATTTCCTTTTTACCTCTCTCCCTTCCCTTCATCAGCCTCATAATAATGTTTAAATTGGGTTTTGGCCGGGCGTTTTGTGGATCCTAAAATTTAAACTGGATCACATAAACTGAGGCAAATGAGTTTGAGTGGATCATTTAATGTACGATTAAAAAACAATCACATTGCAATTGTTGACCTACCTCTTCTTCTAATTCTTTATTTCTGGCGCTCAGCTTCGAACCCTGTTTCATCAACAGAAAAAAAGCTAGATGTACCAGGTTTCTAAATTTGTTCTTTTTTTTGAGTATTTGTAATTATTTTCAATACCTTTGCTTCCATGCTGACCAGCTGATTTTTCATTTCACGAATCTCCTTCTTAAATTCGTTGATCTGAAAATAAATGCGGAAATTATGTATGGCTTTGAAATAGTGAAACGGTAAAGATGAGCTGACTAAAAAAATCAAGTTCCCGCGCGCGTTTGTGCATAAAACGAAAAAACAATGAAAGCAAATATAACAATGAATAGTCGTTTCCGTACCCGCCTTATCAGCCTTGCTTTTTTATCAAATCGTTTCAACACTTTTAGTCGTCATATAAAACGTCGTAGCAAAATGTTTCTTTTGTCACAGCAAGAACGTTTCTATTAAAAAAGTTACTTTTTTTTCAAAACAAAGAGAACAGTGTCACCCTCTCTATTAAGCCCACCACCCCTCCCCTCTCCAATAGTCCCCCCCCGGGGGGGGGGGGGGGGGGGCTTAATACAGGATTTACGGTTTATATTCTTTTCTGAAGTCATATAGTAACTTATGCCAACATATATGTAACTCCACTGTAAGGACTTATTTTAACTATACACAGAATTCGTAGATAAAGTAATATGGAAATCGTGGACTATACCAATCTCCGTTTGGATTTGAACGTTGTCTATTCAGTTTTTCATGCAAGTTATTTCGTTACAAACTTACGTCGCTTGGATCGTTTGGAAAGATCAAATTGTCAGCCAAATTCCTTAGCCCTGTACGACTTAAAGCGTCAGCTAATCTTCCAGCAGTAGCATCCCTTCCCTCCCGGCTTATCCATCGTACGAGAAGCTCTATACAGCACTCTTTGGGAAGGTTGCCTTTTTCCGTTTCGATCGTGTCAATAATGGGTTGAAAGTAGTCAAGACCTCGTGCAAGGTCTTTCCAATTGACTCCAATGCCATCAGGCAGCTGATAGTCATGTATGTGACGTTCAGTCATAGGACAACTCCGATCTAGGCCCATTGGGATGGGATTAGTAGCTGTTAAAATGAAAAATCGAGTATTACAACCACTGGCGGATCCAGACTCTACTGTAGTGACGGTGATGGTGGTGGTGATGGTGGTGGTGGTGGTGGTGGTGGTGGTACGGTGGTGGTGGTCTGGCTGGCGGGGGGGGGGGGGGGGGTGAATAGGGAAGGGTGTGGGGGTGTCAGTGAAAATGTTAGAGACTGGGTAAAAAATTCGGCCATTCGAACCTTATTTTTTGACCAAGATAAGCGCGGGCCCGGGTACCTCCTCTCCCCCCCCCCCCCTCCCCCCCCCTCCCCCCCCCCCCCCACCTCTGCTAAGATCAGCCACTGGCAACTACAGTCAAGAAGGTTGATAGGTAACCGTAAAATTCCGAAAGTAACGAGGGTCGTTACTTTCGGAATTAGCAGCCCTTGGGGCTCGCTATTTTCGGGGGGTCGATACTCTCGGGAAACACAAACCGTTAAATAAAGCTGGTGCGATCTCTTTTTGAGAGTGGAATAAAAGACAGAAATTTCTTAACAATTATCGTTGTTTTAAAATGAGACGAAATTCGAGAATTCCCTCCATAAAGTTTTGTCGCTACTCAGTTTCTGGGAGTCGTATCTTTCGGAGTTTAATGGTAATCTGTTTTTGAGAATTTTCGATTTTACTTATCTTCTTCCAAAATAAACGAGCCTTTGCGTTCATTTTGCCCTTTCCATCAAAGATTACAACTATTTTAAAACAAGAACCGGAGATCTCAGCAAACCCTATATGGCGCTCCACCGCAGTCAAACGTCCGAAGCGTTTTCCTTTTTATTTAGTGGTATTTTTTAATATTAAATGGAAATATGGGCAAGGATGGATGAAAAAATTAGTTGACGTTACTATCTTTTAATTTTTCTCAAAATGATGAGCTTTTTTCCATTGACTGAACTGACCAAATCTCTTTGCGCCTGATCAAAATTATGTTGGCAAATGGCGCCGACAATTCTGCAGTTTACAGTTTTTAAACGCTTAGAACTTTTTTTAATAAACTTTCAAAACGTTTGGTAAATTGACAGTGTATTGGCAATATATTTAACTTTAAACAGTGAAAATGACAACCTTAACTTTTATTGGAGAGGTACTTTGCTTAACGTTTGCAAATTTCTCTCGTTTGACCGCGGTTAAATATGGTTCAGTGTATGTTGTTATCTGATTCAAAAGTGCCGTCGACAATTTTTATCGAGCCTTTCTCGTCGTGTTATATTCTTGATTTTCTGTTAATATCTTGAATTCTCATTCATCTTAACGCCCGTTTTTGAGCCGTTGAGGATGTTTAGCAAAATCACGGCCTTAGAATGGTCTATCATAAATTATAAACATGCCATTAATTAAATTTATTTCATCTTGTTTTGATTCTCGAGATAAAATTGTCACCAATGTAATTTAATTATTCACTTTTGTTTTCTTTCCTTTTGTTAGTTAGTTGTAAGCTTTTGCAATATTGTAAAATCTACAGTCATGCAAATAAAGCTAAATGTTGTTGTTATAAGTCTTGACGAATTAAAACTGGATCGTAAAATCTAGGCTCGGGATCGGAATATAGAAAACATAAAGCCTTTGGCTCGGAAAATGAAGCAACGGTCCGTCTAGTCTTTTAAGACTAGACTATGTTAAAACATCTCATCATTTGCCATTTTCTACTTAGGCCCCAAAACTATACAATTTATCTTCGGTTTCACGGCAAAGGTTCGGAGATATATTGGATCCACGCAGCCAGTCGATTTTACCCGGAAATATTGTCTGCTTTGTGCGTGACTATCACCCGGAAAGGGTTTGTAGGTATTCAAGCGATTTCCCCTACGGATGTCATGTTACCTAGCAACTACGACAGTCACGATAACTGCGGGCTCATGAATGAAGCCACTGTGACAGCGGCCTTGATATGCATATTACTCGGGTATTTAAAAATACCTACTTTATTTTGGGGCACGCGGTTGTCATTGTCATTTCGAGATAAATTGAGCGGAAATGACAGAATAAAAGCTTTTACTAGTCTAAACTGTATCTTGTATGAAAATGCGACTTGCAAGTAACCTTAAACTACATGTAGAGATCACAATGGTGGCTCGTAAATAACAGACCATGAAATCAGTGTATACTAGAACATATAAACAAAGAAATAATTAACGAAGGATTTCGCAACACTTTTAAAAGCTCTTACATACTGAATAATTTTTCATTCACTGCCATTTCAGTTATAATACCTCGGGAATAAACCCTTCTGTAAAAGACAAAAATAGCGGCTTGTAATGAAACACTATCGTTTGTTTAAGTCTGTATTCAAACCTGCAATTCTGCATTGCGAACTATTCAATAAGAACTACATGTACACTTTCCTGTAGAATTGTCCGTTGTCCAATTTGCTCAAAGTGCATGCAGATTATAGCCTGAATTTGTCCAACCTTTCTTCTTTGGCAGTTTTTGAAAGCAATACCATAAAACTGAACCTATTATATAGGGAATTCCTGCATCATTTAAAGCATATTAGCTTACCCGGAAATAATGGCAATCGATGTTTCGTACAACCATATTTTAAACGCCTTTGAAACAAAAATATCAACGCAGACAAATTAAAGTACTCACCCATATTCGAGGATTGAAATTGTATTGGTTGAGGGTTCTGGTCGCGTGCTCTGACTAAGTATAGTTAGGAGCCTGCCCGGCGATCAATGCTAGAGATATGCAAATCTGGGTTAGACAACTTTTGAATGATCGACTAACTGATATTGAAAGCAACAATTGAACACGAAAGTTGTACCAGCTTGTGAGAAGCATTTAGCGTTAATTCGTCCACTTGTATGCCAAACGAAAGACTGAGTATTGACAGTAAGTACGAGGGAAAGAGAACAGGACAGAATTCGTACCTTGTTTTCCGCGGTCATGCGTAAGACGTCGTGCAAATGTAAAGGAATTTTACTTGTTCCGGCATAAACAGTTCGCTTCTAGCTCTGCAAAGCCATCAACCGCTTCCTTTTTTAGGACCCTTTTAGAGAGAGTCGATTAAGGAGTACGGTTAGTGCCAACGAATCCAAGAAGAGCTGTAAAAATTGCTTCGCTTTGCACTAAGCATCATTTCCTTATTGAAGCGTTACAGGGGGTTCACCGAAAGCGAGTATCCAATCTTCGCGCGTCGCGGGTCAAGGAAGTCAGTATTCAAAACCTGTCACAACACAACTCCCTTTAAAAGTAAGTATCTAGAATAATAAATACGTTTTCTTTAGGCCATATGCATAACAGCTCGGGATGCTCGAAAATTCTCCGAAAATATGCCAAGACGTAAATAAGAGAAATGACAACACTTTTTGCAAAATTCCTGAAAATAGTCCCATGTTACATCAAATTTATTTGACTTAGAAGGAGGTATTGAAGGTTTTGGGTAACTCACTAACGACTATCCCCGAAGAGTTTAACTGATTCCAAAATACAACAGAATGGAAACAGATAATAGAAATATAGTAAGAATAAAAAAACCCAAGTTTGGAATTTATGTGTCCATGTCGAACAGAACAGAAGTCAGGTAATTTAACTGTTTCTTTTAAGGGACTATATGTTCCTTCTGGGCAAATATTTTGTATCAAGCTACATTTTGACACTATCTTGAAGTGATTTTACAAAGACCGCTGTTAATCTCTAAGTCCGTTTATTACTACGATACAAAGAGTAAGAGTAAGATTTGAACTGTTATTACGATTTATTTGAAATCAAACATACAGAAATTTTTTATTCTTGCAAAATTTATTTGCCATATACCATATTTTAAGATATCTATGTGGGATCTTCAATGCGAAATCTTAAAGGCGCAAAATTTTCTTACTGATTTCGAAGTTTCCTCTTTATCGTCGTCATGGTTATATCGATTTTACCAGAAAATACATGTTATCAAACTTCAATTCAAAACCGGTTAGTAGTGAACATTTTATGTTAATCTGACTGGGAGAAGACCGCTTAAAAGCCGATTGAAAAATGTAGGTATGGTCTCCAGAAAACTGTATCGAACGCGTAACACCTTCAATATAATTTTTTGCCCTAATGCATCTGAATCTGCGTGAATAATATTCCAGCTTGGACAAACCTGAAGCCTCCAGTATAGAGGTCATAGCGGAAACCACAATTTATGAATCAATTTAAAACAATTTAAAACAAGAGGGTTTGCCAAAAGCTCACCGATTATTATAAAAATCGAGTCCTTAATTTTTAACTATGAAAGGTGACAGAGTTCGTGACGCCAGCGACCATGATCTGTTCATTCTATGTGTTGCCGGTAATTAATTATCGAATTTGGTCATTTTCATAAGTCAAATAAAAATAAAGCTACAAATTGCGTGTTCTACGTCTCACTGCATGCTGCCTTCAGCAAAATTTTGCCATTTGCCAAAGAACGTATATAATGACCTAGATTGGTCCTTTCCTGAAATGGCTCTGACAGCCTGAGTCGATCACATCCATATGTCTGAAGTGTAAACAGTCGGTTAGCAGCAATTGGTTGAACCTTTGTTTTCCAAGTTTAATGGCAGCCATGTTTGTTTTGCCAACAAACTACCGGTTTATGAGTTTCCGCTTCCCCAAATATGGAAGACTAAATTATCACGCGCAGTATTATCCAGCCAGACCACACATGAAAAGGCAGTGACACTGGAACAAAAGTATGTTACTCTTGGCACCGGATTCGTTTTTCGTCACAATTTCGGAGACTTTGAATCCGAAGTACAAACCCGCATACTTTAAATCCGGGACGTTTGGTTGTGTAAACGGTTCTACGACATTCGTGTTTTGAAACTTGATCAAACGATTAATTTTATTCGTATGTTTTTCTCTATATGTCGATAAGAGTTTAATCTTACATGAGTACTGATTTCTACTAAATTTCGTGTGTTGGTTAACTTATTTATCAATGAATAAACAAATAAACATCTGACCGATTCTCTTATTTATCAGTTCTTATTGCGACTTTTTTTATTCATTCTGCAAAGAAAACTGGGCGGAGTGCTCCCGAGGAAAGGTTTCATTGTTTGCCCAATTCCCACTTTCTGTCCAAGATGATTTTTCAGTTTTCATAATTTGGTGGACGATTGCCTTGCGACACAACCACCTTTCTCTGGATTCATAGTGCAGTGTAAACTATTTATGAATACAATCGGATACTTTTGTTGTAGTGTAAATTTAGCCAAACCCTACAAGGGTTTAAATATCGTCAATATCAGTGTACACTAGGTGGGCAGAAAGCTATAAATCTGAAACATTTGCATTGGGATTAAAAGTGTTTTTAAGGTATGTTAAAATTTCGTTTTTTTTTTCTCTCAAGACATCCTTTCTGCGCACCTAAATTCTGCAAGTGTTGCTTGGCCTCACGTCTGTCCCGCCGGGAGCAGGTGGTGAAGCTTGTGTTTGCAATCACCCATTATGGAGGCAAACAACCGTAGGCGTAGTCCCCAACGGCGGTCATACAGTGATCATACATCCCTTCACTCCTGCTCAGTTGTTATTTTTTCTTCAATTCAATTTCCAGCAAAATATAGCTTGCAGTGCAGGCGTTTTTATGGCCGGCGAGTGCTGAATTTAGTTTTATCGACTGAGTCGATAAGGTAAATTGACCACCGTAAAAAGATTCAAATAGCTGACGTTTCGAGCGCTAGCCCTTCGTCGGAGCGAATCAAGGAATTGTGGGTAGTGTGTGGTTTTATTCCTCGCGAAGCGAGGGCCGAAGGCCCGAGCGCAGCGAGGTTTATAAATGTGTCGGCCCTCGGGAGCTGAGCCGCGCGAATTCGAGCGAAAAATATATTTATATGTATATATATATATATATATTTATATACTTGATGGTGTCCGGCAGTTGCCTGGCAACAAAAATCGCGACCCGCTGACAACGGCCGCTTTCATGTTTATTCATGGCGGCCGGGCTGACAAGTTTATCCTTACTCATCGTCGGTGAAACACGACCAATTTCTGATGCAAATGAGAAACAACAACAACACTGGCTTCAAAAAGTAGCTGGAAATCCTTGCCCGAGACAATTAACCACCGAAACTCCGCTGGAGCGAGAACGGCGACTTGAAATTCACCGCGATTGAGCAACGAAGAAACAACGTGAGCATCGTTTACAAAGACTTCGAACAGCCTAGGCACACCGTTTGAGTAGGTTCAAACGCCTTGAACGCCTTCTGAACGAAACCGATCAGAAGAGGCGACACCGACTGAAAGTGTTGGACAAAATGATTTTGTTTTTAGACGCAACGAGAGGCGGCAAGAATTGCACGATCAGCTAAATACTCGTGACGAATATCTTTCATACGGTAGGGAAAAGCAAACACAGATTACAAGAAAGGCTCAGAGAAGAAGAACGATTAAGAAATCTAGCTCAAATCACCACACTTTAGTGATTCGCTCTCCAATGCTCTTCAATTCAAACAACCTACATTTACAGGCAAGTAAGCCTTTTAAGCTTATATACGTATAACCCTCTATAAATTAAGCTTATTCTTTAATTTAACTTTTGCAAAAAACAAGATTTAAAGTACCTAAAAATTGACAGGTAGATGATAAGAGGACCTGTTTTTCAATATAATATATTAGTACTCAAACACTGGAAACTATTCTCTAAGTTCATACTGTAAATTGATGTTTATTGAAATTCTCACTAAGAAACTTGATATAAACTTAAATTACATAACATTGTATGCATATGACAATGCTACTTTTATTACTATTATCTATGCTCATCTATGGTGTGTTAGGAGGCCGGTTTTACTATTCTATGTTACTGTAGTCTCATTGCTCTTTTTGAGTAAGATTAAATTATTATTTTTACTACAACTGTACCACCATTGAGTTGTTATTTTTTTGTGCAACATCACTCTTCAGCAACAGTAAACTCCTGCGATCTCAACCATTCAAGCGAATAGTGAATAGGCCATTTCCGAGTTGCCTTTAGCCTCTCTCTCAAAACAAGGCTAGGTGCGTAACCTTTCATATAAAAATGAGTTTTCATTCACATGGAAATAAGTTTTATTTGCATGTAAAAGAAAACTCATTTTCATATGAAAGGTTTCGCACCTAGCCTCGCTTTGATAGAGAGGCTAAAGGCAACTCGGAAATGGCCTATTGGGTTAGCAATTATTTGATACCCAGTATATAGAACAAAAACATCAGCAGTATCTAAAGGGAACAGGTTAATTTGGGAGATAGCACTCACAAGCTTCAAAAATGGAATTTAATCGAGACAGCAGGTGTTAGCTGTATTCTTGATAAACAAACTCTCACCCAATCAAAATAAACAGAACACATGCACTGCCTATTGTCCTCGACCCATGTCCACAACCCATGTCAACAACAGTACTATAAATCCACTTTCAGACCAATTTTCCTTCTGACAAAAATTAATGAAGATAGGTTTGGGGGGGGGGGGGGGAGGGAGAGAAGGGACTGAGGATCTTTTGATACCCAGTCCCATAGCAGTTACAGCGACCCACAGCTCAAAACCTGACCAGTACCAGCTCCTATTTATTTTATTTTAGGAAGACAGGGTACTAAGTACAAGTTAAATGGAAGCGACTAGGAACGAAAATGTCTCAACTTTAAATTTCGGGCCATTGCCGGCATGCAACTCAACCTCTCCAGTCAAATCAGAAATTCCATCTCTCCCTCCCACATTGCTGAAATTTTGCAATGCATCCTCCCCCGAGCTTCGCGAGGTTCTGCGAGACACGTATTTCTAGTATAGTAAGCGGTGGAGCTACGCTATTGGTGGAAATTTGGTGATGTGAAAAACAAATGTAAATTAGTTGAATGAAAAGCGTTCGTTGATTCCGTGGGGTTTGAGAGTGCCGATTTGAAAGATGATTTTTTGTTCTAGGTTTTTACGGCTTTCTGTGTTACCCTGGTGTAGGGAAAGGCCGCAGATTGTCATGTGTTGTTTAGAATGGTTAGTAAGATTAAAATGGCGCGCGACTGGTTTGGATGCGTCTTTGTCATTTTTTTCAACGTCTCGGAGATGTTCACGAAAACGGTCGCCCAGTCTCCTCCCTGTTTCGCCAATGTATATCTTTTTGCAAAAAGTACATGTTATGCAGTAGATAACATTTACGGAGGTGCATGTAAAACGATCAGTGATTTTAATAGATCGTTTGGGTCCTGTTATTTTGTCCGCGTTGTGAATGAAAGGACAAGGGTTACATCGTGTGCGTGTGCATTTGAAAGTTCCCGGTTTATCGTCAGATTTCAGTGCGCTCGTAACTAGAAAGTTGCCTATGTTTTTGTCACGTTTGAATGAAATTAGTGGGGGTTGTGAAAAAATTCTGCCAGTTTCGGGGTCGTTTTGGAGTAATTTGAAATTTTTTAAAATGATGCTTTTGACTGTGTTGTTGTGTGGGTGGAAAGTGAGGGTGAATGGAATTCTCTCGTTCTCTTCCTTTTGTTTGGCGGACCGACCTTTACCGACAAGAGGCTTTTCGGCAACTATCTGCGGCCTTTCCCTACACCAGGGTAACACAGAAAGCCGTAAAAACCTAGAACAAAAAATCATCTTTCAAATCGGCACTCTCAAACCCCACGGAATCAACGAACGCTTTTCATTCAACTAATTTACATTTGTTTTTCACATCACCAAATTTCCACCAATAGCGTAGCTCCACCGCTTACTATATAAAACCACACACTACCCACAATTCCTTGATTCGCTCCGACGAAGGGCTAGCGCTCGAAACGTCAGCTATTTGAATCTTTTTACGGTGGTCAATTTACCTTATCGACTCAGTCGATAAAACTAAATTCTCGTTGTTTCATCCCCCCACCGACGCAGCACCACAGTTTCTCTAGAAACTAACCCCATTCATTTGCTGAATTTAGTGTTTGGTCGTCATTTTGGTTTAATCAGCACTCGCTCGCCCCCAAAATACGCCTGAGGTTTATAGGTCGTTTGAGCTGGCATTGACGGTATTTTTTTTTAGTAAAATGTGACGAATCTTTATTTGCTAAATAGACTTCAAGTTTGATACATCAGCCCTGATATAAGATCTTAAGACAGCGTCTATCGTTAAGAGCATGACAGCCCTTTTGCCAGCGTCGCTGACGTCATCTTGAAACATGACAATGACATAAATGGCGGGAAAGCGCTAACCAAAGAGGAAACTTGATAGCCTCTGATAAGGGGCCGACCAGTTGACTTTTGAGGGGGGGGGGGGGGGGGGGGGGGGTGGGGCGGGTTGGGTGATTAGGATTGGGTAATAATTTTTTTTTTCCCAAATCTCTGGCGGTGGAATTTTTTTCCTGACATGCCAGGGTGTCGAATTTTCTTATCAGCGATATACTCCATGCAAGATTTTTTTTTTTTGAAATACAATTTTTTCTTCAAAGTCAAGTTTAACATAACTGTTTTCCCATATCCCATAGGAAGACCACATTTAACAAAAATGTTAGACTGCTCTCCGTAATGTGCCATGGAAATTAACATTATTAGAATTTTTGTTCTTTGGCTTTTAATACCAAGATTATAAATGTACCAATACTGATCATTAATAAATGCTCTTAAACTTTCTCCATTTTCTATATCTCACTTAAGTTTAACTTTTTGACATTTGGCATAAATGTACACTGTAGGGAGAACCCACATCCCTTGCTGTATGTTCAGATGGTTATTTTCCTGAGAGATTGGTGTATAAAGATCAAAGCCACGCCATATCATTTTTTCTTGAAATAGGTTACAAAGTAGTGACAGGCCTGCACGACTCCCGCTGTTCGCCAATGCGATGTTCTCGCCTTTAGAGCTTCGCTATAACGAGTATGTCTTTAAGCGATTTACCCCTGTTATAGGAGATAATGGGAGACTCTTTATATATCTCACTCAGCAACGGTTGGTTCTGTATTAAATGCCATTTATCCATTTAAGGATTTTCTTTAAATTGGACACCGCTGGTGATACTGTGTGACAAAAGGTAGAATTTTCTTGTATCCTTTTTCCTTCTGTTGAAGGGCCGACTTTCTCTCTTCGAATTTCATTTCTGAGAGGACTTTATGTACCAGAGTATCTGGTGGGGCTAGCTCGCGCATAGCAGGAGCTAAACGAGCGGCGAAGGCGCGAGGTTGTCTGGGGGGGGGTCCGGGGGGTATGCTCCCCCGGAAAATTTTGAAATTTAGAGCTTCTGAAATCACCGGAAACGCGTTTATTTCTATTAATCCAAAGAAAATTTTGTCCAATTTTTATCACCATTCTGTTAGTTTTTTTTTGCACAAAAACGTACATTTAAAACATAATTATAATATGGTATGACGTTCATTCAAAGTGACAAAAGCTTAATATTAAAACCAGTCCTTAATTGCCCCCGCAGGGTTTTGGCCCAGAGGCCAAAACCCGAGGAGGCACCCTAGCATTCCCCGGGTGTATACATACAAGGACAAAGAATATTTGTTGAAAAAGTAAGAAATGTGTTTGTAGTGGGCGAAGCATTCTCGATTTGACGAAACTAGGCGCGCACGGTGGTCTCGGGTAATATTTTAGCAAGCGCGCACGGTGGTCTCGGGTACTTGCAACCACCAGGTCGCATTTCGTCACCTTTGAGCTTCGCCATCTTCTAGCAGCATCTTGCGGGTGTGCGGAAAACTCAGACCCCACGAGATTACAAGAAGTTTTCTTCCTAGAAACCTTGAAATAATATTAAAAAACTGATTGTTGGACACATCGCATGCTTTGAAGTGCTAAAATAATATCAGCCTCGGAATTCATCTAAATTAACGTGTTTTGTTGCGATTCCTGAATGGCGCTCTCTTCATCAGGTGTTTGCTCAAGCGTAAAATACGCAACTTCGTCTAGACAAATCTGAGCGCTTCTACACTCGCAAACACGAGAAATCCATTCTGTCTAGCACTATGGATAACTATGAATGAATACAAGTGACTAAATTTGACTAAAATTTTCGCGACTCTTTTTTTTATTTTTTTTCAGTGAAAAGTAACCGAAGTGCCGGCTGCTATTTTAAACCATGTTTATACTGAGTTTTTCCCTGTTTGATCGAAACGATGAACCGGGCAAGATAAATATCTCGCTGTTAGTCTTGTTATTTCAGTTGCCAATTAACAGGAAGTGCATTCTGTCGACGACTAAATTACAGTTCAATAGAGTACCGAAGTGATGACGTCACAAAAGCTAAATTTGTGAAATTATGGGGTTTGATTAGATATTCGGAAAGGACATGACTAAAACTGCCCGCTTGCCAAAAATCAGCATCTTATTGCGATTTGGGGGTGAGATATTGGCACCGTTATGCTCGGATGACTCCATACAAACCTTTCTAATTTTTGCCTTGGTTCATTACGTAAGCGGGCAGTTTTAGTCATGTCCTTTCCGAATATCTAATCAAATCCCATAATTTCACAAGTGTGACGTCACACTTCGGTACTCTATTGTTCTGGCAGCATATTGAATCAAAGTTAATCTGCACTGGTGGGGTGATTGCGTGACAATAAAACATTTTACGCGAGGTGAAAAGAATTGATCATGAGTGAAGTTTATTTCTTTTGTAATTTCGTAGAGTCTGAGTTTTCCGCCGGGTCTGAGTTTTCCGCACACCCGCATCTTGCAGCATTTGCAATTGAAGGTCTTCATTTACGAGTTCGCGTTTCGCCATCTTCGAGAAGCATTTTAAGGTGAGTATTTTGCACTTCAGTGATTTCTTTGAATTCAAAAGCATTCAACAGTACTGAATAAATTTGGTTTGTCAGACACAAATCAGCAACGGGGTCGACAGACTCGATCCAACAGATCGCAAATATCTCAGAACAGAATGATGAATCTCAACTCAAACGTTTGTAACACTGAAAACTCAGAGTTGCATCGATATTGTCAGATCATTATATTGTCTACAAATACATTGTTGCAAGTTTGGTTATTGTTGTAATGGTTTCTGGTGACCTGTTTTTTCTTTTTTTTTTAAATTACACGAATTTAATAACATACAATATGTTGCTGTTACACAGAATATAAATACAATTCTATATGATTGTAATAGATTTCATTGTCAAATTTACAGATAAATATGCCGACTACTTACATGGATGTTAACTTCAATAAAATACTTGAAACGTTAATTTTTCAACAGTCGTATGCACAGTATTTATATTCAATACACATCCCATAAACAGGTTATCAAAAGCGGGGGCAGCTACAGTGAACACTATTTCTAGTTTATGTTCTTTTAACATTTAAAGTGGATTTCACCGAACAGAACAAATTATCAAGAAAAAAAGAAATGTCTTAAAGTTTTCGCGTTAGAGCTATTTCGGGTTCATGATATGCTAGTCCAGTTAGTTGGCTATATGAAGGAGGTCAGCATCAGTAAATGTTCAAAAGTTACGTTTGCGGTTATCATTTCGACTGACAAATTCGCTAGCCACATCAACAAGTCGCACAACGTCAGTTCTTGTCTTGTGCGTATTTAAGATTGCAACATTGTTTAATCTCTGTTGGGTCATCTTTGCTTCGTTTGCAACGCCAATTGCCAATCCACGGATGGAAACGAAACTTCAGTCGCTAACTTCTAATCGTCTAAACCCAATTGTAAAAATGCAGCAGTCAAAGAACAGAATGGTATAAACTGAAATAACGCGAATGCTTAGAGACACGTTGAATTTGATCGAAACAATCTGAGCATAGAGAACCAGAGGCTACACTGGTAGCCTGTACTCATGCGCTTGCATAAGAAAGTTATACAGTTTATTTTAAATGGGTCACGCATCCCTCCCCCCTCAACGAATTTTGCGTGACACACTAAAGAACACGCTAAAACACGTTTTCTGTACTCGCTTTGAATATTTAATTTATTGATTCCCGATCAAATACACACTCGTCTTTTATTTCCCAAACCGTGACTTCTTTCTGTTACATTTGAAAAGACTACTTTTAAAAGTAATGAAATCAGCAAACGACCGGGCTATTTTTTCAATTTTAGTGAATCTCAATAACAGAATTACGCGACCGTGCACAAAAACTTTTACTCGGTCTAGACTAAAAGTATGACTAATTTTCGAATAAAATACACCAGTTGTATCGGAGATTGCCCTAGAAACTGATTTGGAAATGAAAATTGCAAAACATACACAGACATCTTTGCGTATTAGGCGACGCGTGTGAAGTTAGAACTACCGGTATAAAATTAAGTCTTGTTTTGTTTACATAATATCAGATGTCATTCGATTGAATTTTAACATGTTTTATAAATATTTCTCCAAAACTAACCAGAACACAAAGAAAAAGTGAATCACAAATTGATATCAACATAAATTCTCACCAAAAATTGTAATTTCTTTTACGGTAAAGTCCTTCGTCTGTTTGAAAATTCTTAAAAACTCTGCTTCTTCGGTTTTGATCGCCCCACATTGATAAAAGCGTTGAATTTCCTCCAAGCAAGATTAGTTGCTAAAAGGTCTCCTTTTTCTCCACTATAGCGGCTTTGGGTATTCCTTAAAGCTTTCTCTTTCCATTTTGAATATTTTAAATGTGAGTTATTAATCCGATGACACGAAACTACGGTTCATTAAAAACCAAGCACATGCCGAGCGCGGCAGCCATTTTTGTGTCTACTGGTTGCGTAGCAACCGTAGACACTATGCCGTCCTGTGTGTAAGTCCGTGGCGTAAACAATAGAATCTTCGGATTTTATCTTCGGACATTGTTTGACGGTGATTACTATGGTGATTGGTATGGCGATGTGCAACGAATGTCCATCGTCGGCGGACCGATCGGTTTACGCAATTCTTCGTCAGTTGTTGACGTTCATTGCCACGTATGTGCTTCAATTTGTGCTGCGTAGCAATTTTTCAGTTGTGCAGGATTTGATGGTAAGTGAGCCTTTATATGTGCTTTATATAAACAATGATTTCGCATTATTTTGCCACAAGAACCAGGCACAGCTTTCAAGGAATGTTTTTCAGGTTTTTTGAGCCAGTGAGGAGAGTTTCCAGAAGAATTACGATCAATGAATCGGAATTGAACTGTTTGTTTCGCGGCCATTATGGATTGACTTACGCAGCTCAGTACTTCCATTGGCTCCAAGTCCAGTGTTTGGCGATTCAAGATCCCTTTAAAAGGTTAAATGATTGCTCTTTGAGAACAATTAACCTCCTTCAGGAGACAAATAATTTCTGCAATGGAACTACAAATCTCCTTCGGGAGGCAAATTATCCCAGCAATGGGACTACAAACCTCCTTCGGGAGACAAATAATCCCAGCAATGGGAGCACAAACCTCCTTCGGGAGACAAATAATCCCAGCAATGGGACCACAAACCTCCTTGGGGAGACAAATAATCCCAGCAATGGGACCGCAAACCTCCTTCGGGAGACAATTTATCCCAGCAATGGGACTACAAACCTCCTTCGCGAGACATATGAAATTGATAGTTGCTGTAATGTACAATTGCAAGTTAAACAAACTGCTGTAGTTCAGAGTATGAACTGTATAAAACCATTCCTGAGAGTTGTGCCTGGTTCTGAAGCTGATACATGTAGTGATAATGGAAATAAAGTAAACGTGATTAATCAGTGCATAGTGCCTAAATCAGCTCAATGCATACAAAGAGGTAGATATTCTCGGCCACGTTCACAAGCTCGGCTACGTTCACAAGTAAAAAACAGAGTTAGAGATAGAGAACCATCTAGAATATCATTGAGAAAAGTTATCCATTCATTGAATCGTAGAAAATTTAGAAGGAAACACAAAAATTGGCTCAGAAAGTCAGTTCCTGTTTCATCTGTTTTACATAGCATTGCTACAAATTATAAACAATGGAAAATAAGATTTACTCAGAAACAAGACAGTTTTTACAGTAATTATTTTATGAAGATATCTACTACTGTATATGATCTTGCAGAAAAAAATATTTTACTTTCTGGGGATATTGAATTAAACCCAGGTCCTGTGACAAATAATAGTACTTCACTTGGAATTATAGCTAATGAGCGGTCTAATTTCCTGTTAAACTATAGATTGCTTCAGCACGGTTTGAGAACAATAGATGTTGGTGGCGGAGGTGATTGCTTCTTTAAGTCTGTATCGCATCAGTTATATGGTGATTCAAGTCATCATTTAGAAATTAGAGCTGCAGGTATTCAGTATTTAAGACATAATCCAGAACGATTTATAGAAAGCAATGTGGATATATCGTGGATGGGATATTTGTTCAATATGTCCTTGCAAGGAACATGGGCTGATCATATTATCATACAGGCAGTGGCTGATGCAATGAATTTGAGGATTCACATCATAGAATCTAATGACAATTTTTCAGACATGACCTTGGTTGAACCAACAAATATGATAAACAATCCTATGTCTATATATTTAGGACACATAGGTGAAATGCATTATGTCTCAACTTTTTCAACTCTATCTGAAACAAGTTCAAACCAAACAGAGAGTGAAAACTTTTATAACATTGCTAGTGAATCAGTTAAGAATGATCGCAAAAGAAAGTATAATGCCTACATGAAAGAATATAGAAAGAAAAGAAAGACTCAAAAGGATACAACAAGCAATAGCAAAGAGGAAAAAGAGAAAAAAGAGAAAAAAGCTAATTATATGAGACAATCTAGAACTGCTAAAGCATCTGTTGAGGAAAAAGAAAAGCATAGATTATACAAGAAGAACTATAGAGCATCTAAGGCACCTGCAGAAAAAAAAGCCAAAAATAATGCATACATGAAAAGTTATAGAGCAAAGCCCAAAATTAATATTGAATTTTGGATCTCAAAGTTCCATGAAGTGGTATCTCAAGGTGTAGTTTTAACTTATATGCAAATAATAGAAACTTACAAGTTGAGTTAACACAAAGTTCATTTTTTGACATGTTACAGTTCAAGTAAATTTATTTGCAATAAAAGTCTCTTATTCAATGTTTCAACATAAAGTACATTATTTTTTTGACATCTTACAGTATCAAATAACTGTGCTCTTTTCAGCCACAGGAACTTTCAAGTTGAGTTACAGTTTTATATATTTCTGAAGTGTAGTTTTAACTTATATGCAAATAATAGAAAGCTACAAGTTGAGTTAACACAAAGTTCATTTTTTTGACATGTTACAGTTCAAGTAAATTTATTTGCAATAAAAGTCTGTTATTCAATGTTTCCTGTAATCAGTATTTTCAGTGCTGTTGTGTGGGAGGCAGTGACCCAATGGTCAGGGCACTAGACTCCAGATCAAGCGATCCAGGTTCGAGCCCAGGCCACAGGGTCCAGAGGAGCTCTATTTGATCATACAAGACGCTATTTTCTTCGAATCGTCGCCATCTTCGAAATTAAACTGATTCGTTACACAAAATATGTACCGCAGGCCAAATTACTACGGGCTCGGAAGCTGCGAAGGTTGGTGTATTTGGTCTGCGGTACATATTTTGTGTAACGCAATCAGTACGATCAAATAGAGCTCCTCTGGACCCTGTGCCAAGGCTACGGTAATGTGTTGTATTCTTGGGCAAGACACTTTACTCTCACAGTACCTCTCTTCAACCTGGTGTGTACCGGCAACACAATTGTGGAGGTAACCCTATGATAGACTAGCATCCCATCCAAGTCGCTTCATACTATGGAAACCGGAGTTCCGCGCCAGCCAGATGGGCCACAAGCCTCGAATGCAGACTTTACCTTCATGGTTAAGTGAGCACTTAGTGGTTTCGTTCTAATGTATAGTACAAATTTGTACCAAATACTGCTAATTCAATAATAGAAAAATCACGGGTTAAGTGCGAGTACTCGACAAACTCATCATTTCCCTAACAATTCATTTTAGTTCCTTCTTTTCTCCTTTTTTCATCCCACCTCCCTTATATTGTATCACATTCCTTTCTATCTTATTTCACTTTATTAAATAATAATAAATAATACAGTAGACACATGCAGTCCCAGACTGCCTATTTTTGTAGAATGATGGTGACCCGAGGACCCGGTCACTAAAATATGCGTGCATAAATTTGCATGCAAAATCTGAACACAAAAAATAACAAGAAAAACGAAGCCGGAAACTTACCTCATGCGCGCTATGCGCATGAGTAATTAGAAATAGATGCGATTTCAAAACACGTGATACTATAGAAACATGGGACAACAGAAAATTCACATAATGCTTAATGGGTACACTACCCATTGATCATTATGCGAATTTCCTGTTGTCCCATTTTATCAGTGTTATGAAATAATAGTTGCATTATATAACTGTTTACTTAAGACAGTTCTGTCATAGACGGCATCATTGTGGTCATTGTAAATGTTGTTGAGCGAACCAAAAAAAAACCATTGGGTTTGCTTTTAACACAAAGATAAGAAGTACTTTTCTAAATGCAAAAAAAAAAAAAAATTCCCGGCAAAATTATTGGTGGGGCTATAGCCCACCCAGCCCCATAGCTCCGCGGTCGCCCTTAATAAGATTTCGGTCTCAACCGCTGCCATGAAAATGTTGGCAAAAGCCACTGTATTTTTGTTTCCATAGCCGTGCCATGTGCAAAATGCGGTAAAATGTTAGTCATTTGACTGTACTTTGATTTACAAAGTGTACAGAAGGTGCCAAACAAATTTCAATGCATTGGCATGAAAAGACCTTGGTTGGATTTTTTTTTCTTGCTCAAGATCAGTATAGGAATTTTTTTTCCCGCGGTATTTCCTTGCAAGATATTTTTTTCCCTCAAAATGAGTCTGCAGGAAATTTTTTTCTGAAATCACCCAACCCCCCCCCCCCCCCCCCCCCCCCCCCCCCCCCTCCCTGATCAGATAACGTGTAGGAGTTTAATTTTGCGGGAGTTAATTTTTGTGGATTTCCTTCGATCCGCAAAAAAAACTCCCGCAGGAAAAGAACTCCCGCAAAATTTTCTGCTGCGGAAATATCATCTCTCCCGCAGAAAAATTAGTAAATCATAACTTCGAGGCGACCGGCACACTCCGGCAGTCATCTGTATTCCTGATACAATTTCAGACACGTCCTCAAAAGAACCAGAGACTGTTATCATAATCGACTAATACGTTTTTACAAGAACGTAAATAATTCACTTAGGTTTTCTCGTTGTTTATGTTCATGTTGGCGCTAGAACAACCATAACTATGGGAACTATAGAAGCCTCCGGTCAGGAAGTAAAATTGCAATTTAATACCGATATGATACTGCCTTGAATTTTATTCATACTTGACCACTTGACCAGAAATCCGCAAACATCTCCTTCCAGCAGAAATTTTAGCTGTCTCGATCCGCAAAAATTTCCTCCCGCAAAACAAATTCAGTCGGCAATCCGCAAAATTTTCCTCCCGCAAAAATTTCCTCGTATACGGTAAACAACTTTGCTAGGCGTCTGCAACAGTGACTGCCAAATTCTTCGGAGATAATCTGTCTCACTCAATGACCCAACCTCGTTCCCAGGGTCTTTCTTCTTCCCTCCAGGGGACAGGAAGAAGAGAGACCCTGGGAACGAGGTTGTCAATGACCAGCCGCATGGACTTAATCCAAATAAGAAAATGATCGACGGTTGCTAGCCAAAATGTGTCATCGCTCAAGATGATCTGTCAGTTATGCAATCTTCCTTCGCTTCATTGAATTGCCGAATCTGGCCATAGTGAACATCATTTTTTCTTCTCAGAACAAAATGAGGAAACAAAATGATTATTTACGACCACGGATAGGTCTAGCTAAGACCAGTTATCTTTCTGACTTCGAAAACGAAGAAATAGTCAATTACATTGAGGGTTATCTTATTTGCGCGCTAATATTTTAATTTTGGCGCGATCGGGAAATTTACCTATATCCCTCACGTTCGAAAAAAAAAACTGCGCATGCAAGCTTATTTCTATAATGGTTTTAAAATAAATGATTGAAGTTGCTACACTACACATTCGCTGCCTAAGCGACCCAGAAGGTAAGTGCCTTTTCCATATTTATTAGGATTTCAATTTTCAGTGGAGATCAGTAAATATACTAATTCTACGAACTGTGTGCGACCAAATTCAAGCGAATAATAAATTGCGTTATTTCTCAGTGGATCACTTTTCTCTTGAATTGGCGTGGTTTCCGGTTAATTTCAAACAAAAGTAGGCAGAGTTGGTTCACATGTTGTGACTGGTGTCTCGCCGGTAAAAACGAGCAATCGGGTGCATCTGCCGACACGACCCGAAATGATCCCCGACCTCAAATGATCCCCAAATTTTTTCACACGCGACCTGAAATGATCCCCGAGGAATTATTGGAATGGAATGGGATGACGTTTAATTCCCGAAGATGCTATAATTACTAGAATAAAGTAAATTAAAGAATTTTGACTCGAATTGTTTGAAGTGTTTATGTCTATTAAATAATTATAACTCCTTTTTAACAAATTTTCAAGAAACTTTAGAGTTTAAATTGGAGGTTTAAATAAAATCGTGCAAATAGCATCTCGTTAGGCCCGGTTTAAATACGTAAATCCGCCATTTTAGACATCGAATCATGATCGAGTTTTTGAGTTGAGAAAAAATTGAGAATTGTGGGTTATAATAAATTAAACATGATTTAAAAATTCGATTCGGCACAAAAGACAACGGTTGATCTTCTGTCGAGATTTGACTGGCTCAGTCGAAGATGCGACAGAAGTCGCATTGTCGAATTTAATTTATTTTAAGGGACTGTGCAATAATTATCGGGGAGGGGGGGTTGGAAAACCAGAGGGGGGGGGGGGGGGCATGAAGTAAAATCAAAGCAAGGATAGGGGGGGCTCAAAGTAAAATAAGTCACTCAAGAGGAGGGGGGCTTAACATTTTATTTCAAGTGTTTATAGTTCTCACTGAAAGACATGATGATCTGTTCTGTGGCTGAACTGCAATTTCAATCTGTTGCAATACGATTATCTGTTCTTCTCTATCTCTACAGTCTCTATAATATAGAGACGAATATTGTGATAAATCGTTTCTGGCTTTTTAAATTTGAATAGCCCAATTTCGATATATTAAAATTTAACTTGAAACAAGACCACTGCGAGGCTTAGGGGAATGATAGTAAGGATTTATATGGTTTATTTCCCTAAGACTCGTAGTGTTGTCTTTTGTTTGAAGTTGAATTTTAATACATCGAAATTGTGCTATTGTCAACAACATTTAAACAGTAGAATATAGTTATATACCAGTGCAAATATTTTGCCCTGGTGAAAATATTTTGCTCCAGTTCAAATATTTTGCACTAGTCAAAATAAATTTGAACCAGTGCAGACAAAATTGTACCAAAATCATAATTTCACTACAACATAGATAATTGTATTGCAACAGATTATTGAAGATGTACCTCAACCAGCATGGTTTTAAGGTGGTCAGACATGAGGGGTCATGTAGCAGGGACATGGCGCAGTGACACGTAGCAGCGACAAAAATTTGTGTAGTACACATTGAGGGACATGTAGCAGGGAGTGTAGCGGAGATATGTAACAGGGAAACATTCATAGCGTTTGCACACCACATGAAAATGTCGCGGGGACATGTCTCAGGGACATGTTGCAGCGACACGACCCCTCGTGTGAACTGATGCTATCATAATTGTGCAACACCAATTTTGGGGACATTTTGTCCCCCGCGACGTGTCCCATGAAGTTCAACGAGTTGAACACCGTCCCCGCGACATTTGCATGCGGTGTGCAAGCGCTATGATTTTTTCCCTGCTACATGTCCCCGCTACACTCCCTGCTACATGTCTCTCAGTGTGTACTACACAAACTTTTGTCGCTGCTACATGTCGCTGCTACATGTCGCTGCGACATGTCCCTGCTACATGACCCCTCATGTCTGACCACCTTTAAGATCAGTGGAGGTAAAATGGCACTGGTTGCACGAGTTCCCCAGTACGCTCGTGGTGATCATTCTTGCATCCCACGAGAAACCCAAGAGCACGTTAACGAGGAAATGAGTTCCAGAGCAAGCAACTCGGATTTGCAGTGAAGTGATTCAGAAGTGGAATCGGATGGCTTTGTCGAACACTGCTTCGAGGCCATGTTTGTTCCAGATATGGATGTCCAACAAGTAAACATGTAGTATTGCTGTATATCCACGTCTGGAACAAACATTACCTCGTAGCAATAACAGGTGGGTGTATATTAAGAAAATGCTGGGTATTTGTATATAAAAGATGTATGAAGGGGGGAGGGGGGGGGGTCATACAAAAGTTCTGACTGATCGGGGGGGGGGGGGGGGGGCAATAACTAAATTCAGTTCTTTTGAAGGGGGGGTATTACCTAATATTTTCCTACTTGAAGCCCATTTTCTGGCCCCCCCTCCTGATAATTATTGCACAGTCCCTTAGTTAGGGACGGACCACTAGATTTTTGAGGGGGGGTTGGGCAAATACCAAAAAAAAAATTCGAGCACGGCCTTGAACTGCAAAAAAGATATCGTGCAAAACAAAAACCCCAGAAAAAAAATTCCTGCAAAGCTTTATATTTTTAGAACGATATTTTATATCCAGGAGCAGATGGTCAGAATACAAATAAATCACACTGACGTTGTAGAATGTTAGCGACTTATGAGCGCTTGGGGAGGATCAAATGTTCTATCTTTTCATTGGCTTGTTTAGTTTAGCCAATAACAACGGTTTATTTTTGACCCGACGTAAGTTGTGTTTCTTTGTAGGCTTTTTAGCTGATTTCATAAGCATGTAAGATATTTTCTGACACAAGGAATGGCTCTTTTATAGTTGTACAGTGGCATTGTAGGTACATGTATATCTCAATGGATGAGAAATACTTTGTTTATGTGTTGTACAACAAGCTTGTAATTGCAAGGGCGGCGCTACCGGTGGGGCAGGTGGGGCATTTGCCTCACCAACTTTCGACAGCTCAAAATGGCGGCGGGCGGAGATGAATAGTGTAGCAACATCCTTTGACCAGATCTGATGGCGGGGCGCTTTAATGCATTAGAGTTTGCAAAATAAATATTCCGTTAATTAATCAAAAGCCTACAATTTTAGCATCGGAGATATTGTGACTGACTTTAGACTGGAGATTGGATATTGTGAACCAAGCATTTCAATACCCCTTGAGTAACCAGCAACCGACAAATCCATCAAACAAATCCATCAATGCTGTGAGTTAGCGCTGGGCCTCTGCCCTAAGAAGGCTCAAGACATATCTACAAACAAACTATGTCACAAGAAAGATTAAATCATTGCATTATCCAGACATTGCATCAACTGACAATTTGAACATGGCTGATATTGGAAATCAGTTTCTTTCTGCCTCCAATGACAGAAAAAAATCGCTTTGGAAAATTCGTTTCCAAAGCCTTCCCATACTGAAAAGAATTGACAGAGAATATTCGAGTGACAGTCGAATTTACTTTGAACAAACAACCAAAATGGAGTTACATCCAAGTTTCAGAAAGTGTTTCGAGTACATATACTTTTCATGAGAATTAAACTGAATTCAAAGATGGCTTTGGAAACTGTTTCTCCGGTCTTCGCCCCACCAACATTATATTTCCGGCGCCGCACCTGCAATTTTAAGATGGTTGGGTGTGCTACGATGGGCTGTGGAAGCGACATCAACAGGGGGCTGGTGTAAAGAAAATTGTAGGGGCAGTTACAACAACGCGGCCAGGCTTCATGCTATCAAGCTGCTGTTGCATCAGATCTGACTTGCTATAGTATTCCTGTCTCTAGTATGCCCTTTCTAGTATTCCTAACACGTATGTGTCAGGCATTAAAACATATAGACTCGCAAAAAAAATATCATGCAAGCAAATCATGCCAAAAAGAAAAATCCTGCACAGTCTCGAGCGTAGAAAAAAATATCCTACACCAAAATTTGCCCAACCCCCCCCCCCCCCCCCCCCCCTCCCCCCTCAAAAATCTAATGGTCCGTCCCTTGAACGTCGAACTTCGCACGCATTCAATACCTGAATTAGATTTGGCACATGTGAAATGCGACGTTTAAACCGGGCCTTACTGTCACAAGTAACAATCTTCGCTTCCTATCAGTACCCATTAACGTACGTAGTATTCACAAAACCGTTTATTTCCGTCAATTATAGAATTTCTGAACTGTAACAATATGTAATGTAGAACTTTCCGCCTCTGTAAGGGAAAAAGTAAACATAAACAACCGTGAAATTAATGATAAACAAGAACAACTGAATACAACAGCTAGGCGATAGAAAACCTTAACCTGTCGGTTAACATGCAGGAACGTTATAACCTGAACTGTATAAAATAATTCAGAAAGAACAAGTGAAATAACAATAAAAATGGTACTGGTAAGAGCCAAGTGTGCAGCTTTCAATATGTCATTGATTATAATCTAGATGTATGTTTGCATGTTGTATACGGTAAACTCCAGGAAATTAATATAACTGAAAATAACTTTGTGCAGTCGATTAGCCATTTTGAAAAGATTTCGCGTTTATAGCCGAAGAACTTCGCATTTATTATTAACCGAAAAACGGAATCAAAACGCTTCAATCTTATCGCCGGGATAGAAATGTTTTCCCATTCCACTCCTATAATTCCTCGGGGATCATTTCAGGTCGCGTGTGAAAAAAATTGGGGATCATTTGGGGTTGGGGGTCATTTCGGGTCGTGTTTAGGTCGATTTTGGGGATCATTTGGGGTCGGGGATCATTTGGGGTCGGGGATCATTTCGGGTCGTGTACACATCGCCTTTGCTTTGTGACTAGACTCTGACTCCAGTGGTTTTTTCCAACACCGCATGGCAGTCCTTCTCTCGGGTGTTTCGCCTGTTAAGGAAAGTGATCGGGTGTGTCGCCTTCGCTTCGTCATGCTAGCTGAGCTTGCTGGTTTCTGTGAATCCTTCGCATGTTTTTTCTTTGTTTTGATCAAATATTATTAAAACGAAACATTTGGTCGCACACAGTTTATTGTCGTCGAACATGGATTGTAAACGATACCCGATTATCATCAGATATTCTATAGCTTCGAAAACAAGTTTAAGCAAGGTTTCAGCAAAATTACTGTTTAAATTATTTTTGCAAAGATGTTTTATAGAACTTCAATAAGGACATGTCGGAAATATTAGCTCCTCTTGTCCATTTTTGAGCCATCACTGTTGCGTGATTTAATATCCCGAAGTGCTTCCGGCCTTCAAAAACAAATCGACATCCTCCAAAACTATGTCGACAAATGGCTCTTGAAAATAAATCCTCATAAAACAAAGGTATTAATTTTTCAAAAACAGAACCGTAAAGCCACCCGGGAAAAATATTCTTTCTTTTTAAATGGTAACCAAATTGTCAATACTCCTGAATACACCTACCTAGGGACAACTTTCAATTCGAATGGGAGCTTTGCCACCTCCAAAAAGAATTTAGTAGAAAGTCCAGACGTTCCGTATTTGCTTGTAAAAGATATATTCAATTCAACAAACTTTCTATATCCAAATGTAATTTCTTGTTTGATGTCTTATTTGCCCCTGTTCTTCTATACAGCTCGGAAGTATGGGGAGCATATGATAGCCTCAATCTCAAAAAATGGGAGAAAGACCCCATTGAGCGTTTTCACTCACAGTTTTACAAGTCATACATGTACCTTGGTCTAAACAGAAGAGCACCAAACGTCGCTGCACGAAATGAAACTGGAAGACTCCCTCTCAAATTAAAAATCTTCTCTAATATAACTAGTGGTAACCTTCGGTTAAAAAGTGCGGGCGAGTAATGGTTGTAATAACACTTTTGTGTTGATTTTGAGAAAAGGTTAGAGAACTGCAAGGTAATTGTTACGTCGTAGTGTTGTTTGTAAAGAGTTGTTTTGTTAAAAAAAGGGAAGAATGTTTATTTATTTAAGTATAGTGTAACATGTTGAGTTGTTGTGTAGAGGCGGTGATAAAATCAAGGTTGGTAACTTGTAGAAAAGTATGGTGAACAATTGTGAATTGAACTGTATTGGAAGAGAGAATGGGGTAGTAGGTGGAGAACACAATTAAATTTATTTGAAACAATGGTATCATATTCTAACAATTATTTTTCAGTACAACATTGCATGCACATTGGATACATAGGCTACTGAATATGTACGAATTGTCTTTAAACATTAACAGGAAATTCCTGAATAATTAAAAATCGAGCTCTCAGTCTGATAACTGAACCGTGCTAGTTCTGGTATAGTTTTCAACTTGATTTGTGTTACTGGGATTGACTTGTTGTTTGATGACCAAAGTGGGTCTGGCTTTGGGGACCAAATTTGGTCAAATTGCGGCAAAACTGTGCCTATTTTTGATAAATAAACTGGCTGTATGCTTGAATGAAGCAGATTACAGCTTCGCTGATCATTTCGAGGATACAGAATGCATCGAAGTGCACCAATTGCCGATGGAAAGATGTTCGTCTGTGGAAAGTGAAACTCAAAATATCTGTATGATTTCAACATGAAAGCACTCCAGCGAACCAATTTTATGAACCGAAACATGGCGATGCTTTGCAAATACACCTCCAAAATGTATAGATGACCTTGTAATTGCTATAAAGATTGACTTACCAAGAAAATTACAAATGAAACTTGCAGTTGGACCCACAACAGCCACCTACCGCACATTCACCAGTCGCGATCACTCACGTGGAAGAACGTGGAAAGGATTTCCAACAGGTTTTACTGGTTCTGGACATCCGGGATATCTTATCACGCGGCTTGCGCATGAATCCTAATCACGTGGACCAATGACGTGATTGCATTCCATACATACCAGTTGGAAGACGAAAAATCCGGCCAACAGAAAAGCCTACGTACGTGCGGCGCACGCGCGGGATGTAAGTCCGCTGCTCGAAACGAAGATTAGTCTGCGGGCTCCTCCTTGTCGCCCGCAATAAAGTTTTGGCTTCACCTACTAAAGCTTCCGAGCTCAAGCGTTGCTGGACAATGCCTTCAAATATCAACCCAATTGGCAGACTCTGGAAAAAAATCCTTCATGCTTACAATGTATGATATGCTGAAACAATATAATAATAGTTTTCACTCCGACTTCCAAGCTATGATTGATACTAACGGGGATGAACTAAGAACTAAGCAGTACCGATCCAAAGTAACTGAAAACTTTAAAAACGACTTAAAAATTCATCAATATGAGATGATCAAATGTAACAAGAAACTTACATTTCACTCTATATTCAAAACAGATGTAATTACCTCTAACTCACTTGAACTCATTACAAACCAGAAACATCGGCGGGCAGTAGCAAAACTTAGGGCAGGTAATCATAACCTAAGAATTGAAACTGGAAGACATTCCATCCCTAAACTCCCTCAGCATCTGAGAATCTGTCAATACTGCAGCTCAAATGAAGTTGAAAACGAAGCACACTTCATTTTATTTTGCAATAAATATGACACAATTAGAAATTCTCTGGTGGAAGATATCATTAGCAAATATCCCGAATTCGTTTATTTAAATGCTAATAACAAAATTGTTTTTCTCTTTAATAGCACCGATGCTTTTATTTGTAAAAGATTAGGTCACTTCATTTACGAAGCTTTTTCATTAAGAAATGAACCATTAGTTACAAGAATTGTAAATTAACCGATTTTGTTACTTTAATTTTATACTTTTGTTTTTGTTGTTATATGCAATACCATTTGTAATTGGGAATGCAAATAAACTGTTGTTGTTGTTGTTGATTCGAACCCGACTTATCACATCCAGACATCTTAGACTGAAATGGTTTTCGCCTGTCAACGGTGTACTCTTGTCTGATCGTGAAACAATAGGTTTTCTCATTTGAATGACGACCTTAAATGCTGTACAGTCCAATATGGCGGCCGTTTCTAAGCCATGCGGCTGGTCATTGAGCAAGTATAGGACATCTCTGAAGTGAAGCAAACCGTGTTGACCTGAAAGTCACACACCGTAACTCATAATAGCACTCAAAGCCAATTTTTACCATGAATACAAATTTCAATCCTATTGCTTGAAGTACAAGCTGGCGCGCAAGTCCTGTTTCTTTAATCCAATCTTTTGTTGCATTTTATGACGAACACAATAACATTAGAAATGGTTTAAAACAAGAAGTTTTAGCAGCCTGTCGAGTTGATCGTCCGGGTTAGTGTTGTTCTGAAAAGAACTGTTGTTGCCAACGGACGTTTCAACAACCTGAGCGGAAGTCATCTTCAGAGTCATGTGTAGCCTGTTCCAGGCAGTGGGGGCGAGCGAAAAATGTCGAAGCGAGCGAAGAAAAAACGAGGGAGGGGGTGGGGGAAGGGTTGGAAGGAGAAATCTCCTTCCTTCTCCCTCTCCCCAGCCCCCGCCCCTCCAACCCCAGTCCTCACTCGGTTTTTCTTCGCTACCAACATTTTTCACTCGCCCCCACTATCTGAGAGCCTGGAACAGGCTAAGTCATGTGAATTGTTGTAAGCCGTCAGTTGATGGTATTAATGTATGGATGTTGCTATCATTGGTCACTTTTGCCATGATGTTTATATTTAATAGCTGTTGTCATCGGAGGAGCCAAAACATATCCGTTTCACAACTCAGCCTTATTTCTTAAAGTACTAAAGGATATGGTGGTTTTATGTGGATGGATGCACTGGATGCAAGCGTTTCCCGGCAGATAATCTGATAATAGTTGTATTCATCCTTGTCCCAGACCTTTACACAGGCGCCAACTATTTCATAAAAACAAAAGGTAAAATTGCTCCTAACTCCCTTAGCTTCCTCGAAGCACTGATGCTCGTCCCAAATCTCCTCCTTGCATTGGAAACGAGCAGAGTATGTTTTTGAGATGCTTCAATTGCTCCTGCTTTTTTTGCTGAGACATCTAGCAGCATTAGAGTCCTTGTTTCTTTTCCTTTCTTTATTGAAATACAAATAATACAGACAAATTTTACAACGACGGCAAATGAATGACAAATTGTTTCTCAGATATATTCGAATTTCATCAAAACATCGGATTGATTTTTCTGACATTACAAAGTCATTACACCAGTTGTTGAAATTTCTTGTTATTGTTTTTTTTAATACTTTTTATTAAGCTAATTAGCATTTGTAGTTTGTGATTTGTTTTCTTCTAGTTGTCTTCAAATTTTATATACCTACTGTCATTCGTTAATGTAACTCATTAGTTCACATATTTTACCTCCAGTTTTGATATGTAATGGTTTGCTATTGTAATTTTTTCCTTTGTTTCAGTTTTGTTGCATATTTTCTTTTATTTTAGTGTTCACGACTTGTTGTATTAAGCTGATCACGAGCCTTTGGAGCCGTCATGGCGCCTTTATCAAGTGATGACAAATGACCATTGTCGCGTCAAAAGTCGTGAAAACGTTTCGGGTTGGAATAGCTATGTTATGTGCAGAATGTTTACCAAATAACACCTCCAGCCAATTTTCGTTGATAGCACTCGTTTTAGGTCCCTCTCGTATTCGCGCGCAATGGCGGGAAGTTTCGTGAGTCAATTACGATGAAAGATTTGACAGTGGTCGTGCAAAGCTACCTAGTCCTACACGGAAAAGAATGTAAAGATCATAAAAATAAAAAACAACATGCAAAATATTGATAAGAATTAAGCTTGGAAAAGAATAGCAAAGGACAAGAGGATTAAGAAAGGTTCAGATCCCAGAGAGACAAACGGAAGAACCAAGTCGCGAGAAAAGACGTCAACAGAAAACAAAAACGCCGCCCAACCCCCCCCCCCCCCCCCCCCCCCCCCCTCCAATGCTCCGCTCGCCTTTGTCCAAGGGGTGTAGATAGATAGATAGATAGATAGATAGATAATCTTTATTTAAACACGGTAAAAATTCGTCAGCTAAAAATCATTATAATACTAACACAAAGCAATAAACTAATATTAAAAAATATCTATATATGAAGAATTTAATAAATAATAAAAAGCTGCTTTCCACGAATGCCGTGCCTTATAGTTCCTCTTTGAGAAGTCGTTTAAATTGCCCAAGGGACTCAGCTTTCCTTACATTATGAGAAAGGCTGTTCCAGAGCATGGCGCCACTATAACTGAAACTATTTTTATAATAGTTTGTGCGCGGCAATGGAACATTAAGTTTATCCTCAGAATCCCTTAGGTTGTAACTAATTTCTCGCTTCTCAAATTTAGAACTTAGATAGTTTGGAGCCAACCCGTGTAGAGACCTATAAACCATCGTAGCTCTTTGAATTTGTTGCTGGCAAGCAAGATTTTTCCATCCTAGGAGTTCTAATAGATTACCAGCATCTACGTCATAGTCTGAATAGGTCAAAACATGGGCTGCTCTGTTTTGTAGCTTTTGTAGTTTATTCTGCAGAGTTATCCCACAGTTTCCCCAAACAATGTTGCAGTAGTCGAAGTGTGGCTGTATCAATGCTTGATAAATTAAGTATAAGGTCGCTTGAGGAACGAGGTGCCTAATTCGTTTCATGGCCCCAATACCAGAAGCGACTTTCTTTGTGACTTTCTCGATGTGGTCACTCCAGCCAAGTTTGTCATCAATGGTCACCCCAAGTGATTTTGTGGTAGTGACCCGGTTAACTTGAAGATCTTTAATTGCAAGTGCTGGGGAATCCGTGAGAGTACTTAGCCTCTGTCTAGATCCGATAAGCATAAATTCAGTTTTAGTCATATTTAGAGTGAGTTTGTTTGCTTTCAGCCAATTGTAAACGTTTTCTAAATCTTGGTTTAGATATAATTGAATGTCGTCTGCATTATTACTTGCGTAAGTAAGGTGGGTATCGTCAGCATACATCCTCGGCTCGCAGTTTAAGAGACAATTTGGAAGATCGTTAATATATAATAGAAATAGTAGTGGTCCTAGGATCGTCCCCTGGGGAACACCACAACTTAAAAGACAACTTTTTGAGAGCGATCCGTTAATAGAGCACATTTGGGTACGATTCTCTAAATATGACTTAAACCATCGATGTGCATTACCATATATGCCATAATTGCTTAATTTTGATAAAAGTAGCCCGTGGTCAGAGAAGTTATTCCGCGTATTCAGGAAACAGGGTGTCGACACTTACCGTATACCTTTTAACCCTTTTAAGTCAATTATGGAGACATGTAATTAGTTCTAACTGTTGAGTCTGTGGATGAAATCCTATGGTGTGACATACATACAAACATACACATTTTATTAACTCATCCCTGATGAGGCTTTTCGGCAGTACTTTTGCATGGTACCATTAGTTTTTCAATAATTGACTAAATGGAATTTGGGATTCTTGGATTTTGATGTTTGGCACTCTTGGAAGTTAAAGGGTTAATACCATAAGGTCACAACTAGTACAGCTTACAGTGCGACGCCAACAAACTTTTTACAATTTAGCCAATCAGAGCGCGAATTCAATTGACGTGCACGCCTCCTCGCAAAGTTGAGCACAATGGAATGCTATCTTGTCGCTTCGTGTTTAACACAGGAGTGTAAGAATAGTTACAACATACGAAGATTTTATTCACTTTTTTGCTTCACACGTATCCGCAGTTACGAAAGTAATTATAAGAATAAGCTGGTAATATCGTGCAAACTTGTAAAAATGTTTGTTGGGTGCTCACGGTAAGGCGCGTCGCACTGCAAGAATCTCGATGAATGTAAGTGCGTCGTAATATATAAAATGCAATGAGTGGGCTGTGGAAAAAGGAGATTGGTAAAACAGACACAACATTTAAAACCAGGTTCCAAGAGCATATCAACCTGCAAGAGCAAGTACAGTCACAGCAGTTGGTAAACACCTCAAGGAGACAGACCATACATTAAACATTGAAAACACAGTCATAATTACAAGGGAAAACAACAACTTCAGGAGAAAGATAGCTAAGATTCAGTTCGAGGTCCCGATTCTTTATCGAGGACGTAGTTTCGAACTTCCGGCGATGAACCGAGGAATTATCTGCGAGACATTTTGTCAAGTGATTCCGTTCATCTTAGGTCACGCGACGATGTTCATTTGTCATCACTTTATAAGGGCGCTGTGACGGCTCCGAAAGCTCGTGAATAGCTTTAATTCTTGATTCTGCGTTGACAACTATTCTCTCAGTATGGATTCAACAGAATCAGGAAGCAACATTCTCACCTGTTGTATATATATTTAAAATCGTTATTTTTCTTTCTATAACTGATGAAGGTCGTACGACCGAAACGTTTGTTTCCTACTTTGGTCCTTTTCGAACCACTCTCTTTCCTGATTTTTTAAACAGCAATTAAGCATACTTGAATCTCTACATAGCACAAAGACCGATTTAGTTTTTCAGTTAATACTTTAATTTCGTCTGCTTTTGTTGTGAGATCATGACAATTCACGCTTTTGACCAATGACAACGGTATACTTTTTAGACCCTTGAGTAATTTGTCAGTACACGCTATGCAGAAGGATTTAATTGAGCTTTTCGATGTTTAGACCGGCAGGAAATTTCACTTTGCCTTGGAATTTTCCAGTTTGCAGACGTATCATTCTTTCAACAACGTTTTCTAAATAAATGCATGGTTGGCATTTTGCATGGCTGAATCCAGTTCATGTATTTTACTAAACGTTGCTGCTTCATGTTCGCTTTGCTGCCGCTGCTGCCACTGCTCCCGCTGCTTCTGCTGTGTCTTCTAAGGAAGATATCATTGCCTCGAAATATCTAGCAAGTTGTAATCGTGCCTGATCTAAGTTCTCCAATTGTGGCGTACAACAGACCACCATCTTCTCACCTAGGAGACAACCATGATTATCGTTACTTTCAAGGACTCCATCTTACTAAAGGCAATGATACGATATGAGTACAGGCAGGGAACATTCCTAAAACAATTAAGTTTAACAGACTGCTTCAACAGATATAAAAGCAGCAGGAAGAGTAGCCTGCACAACAGGCGCGTTTGACAGCGACTGCGCGAACATGGCCCGCCTGATGGGTTGCGCATTACTTTAACACCTTTCGCAATCAAATCAACAACAAAAAGACATGAAAGTGCAACACCGCCTTAATGATTGATAGCTCTGGTGTCTGACAGCCTTATAACAATATTAAATAGACCAATATCATGCTAGCATGGCATGAAAATATATTTAATTTAATGGGAAAAAGAGTCCAGTATCAAATTCAGCACATCAATATTAGTAAAAAAAAACTTAGTAGTCTGGCCTAATTTTTACAAAGAAGTGTATAGGAAAAACACGAAAACGAGGCTGGATGGGCAATCTATGCCCGTCCACCATACATTTCTTTGTAAAAATGCTCAGTTTCAAAAATTTATATCTTCGTCAGTTTGCTAGCAATCTTTACAAAACTTTTTAGTTTTACTAATATCTATATGCTGAATTTGATGCTGGGCTCTCTTTCCCAATAAACTAAATATATTTTTGTGTCATGCTAGCATGATATTGGTCTATTCGGTTTAAGTATAGCTGGTATAAAAATTATGTTCGTTAAGGAGGGTGCACATATTCTCAAAACGGGGACACCGTACTTACATTGCGAGTCATCTATTCACCATCCAAATTGCAGTGTGATGTCATCACCAATGAGTACGAAGGGTGCCCAGTACTTTACTGCACTAAACTTGCCAGATTCTCTCATGTACTTCATGGCTTGGTTCAGAGCTTCACTGGCGCTACTTCCTTTTATTAGGTGATGATAGAAAATTTTCATGAACTCTAGAGTGGCCTCGTCATCAATCGCCCACAATGACACCAGAACAGAACGAGCACCGGCACCCAAAAATGCCCGTGCTATGCCAACCACGCCCTCAGCATTGATCTCCCCACGAGCACTATTACAGCAGCTCAGAACAACAAGTCTTGCTCGCATCTGAATACGCAGCACATCTCTCATTGTTAAAATAAAATCCACCTCTCCAGTCTTTGGCGCCAAGGCAATTTCGCCTGTTTCCATACTACCATGTGCCGCAATGTGCACCAAAGCAACCGAACAGAGGCGTTTTAACACTTCTTCCTTTGTTGCCTGTTTCCCAATGAGAGGCGTAATGCCAAGAATTTTCCCAATCATTTCCACTTCCTCTCTGGCGCTTGGCAGCTGCTGTAGCTTAGTCACTTCTTGCACCCATGGATCACCCACGAGAAGCGCGCCAGACATACTGTGGTAATCTGCTGGGCAGTCCGCGATCAGTTTTAAACTGGTCAGGGATGGAACCACGCGAATTCTGAATAATTCACAAAGGTACTTCGAATTTGTGCCCTTCAATGCCGCAAAAGGCGCCAAGCACAATGGACCCTCGGGGACGAATACGAGTTCACTGCCAAGAAGCAGGTCTTGTATAGGATCAATAATTGTGTCGTATAAAGTACTTAAAGCACTTGTTTGAAGGATTGTCGTCTGCAAATTGCTTTCGGGAGTTCCGCGAGGGGATCTTTCAACTGCCTTCCTCGTTATATCAAATGAGCGATCCTCGCATTTCACATTATCTCTTGTACCAAGTTCCTGACCCGCAATCTCCATAACAGATTGTAGAAAAGAGATTACGTTTTTCCTTAAACTGAATTGTTTTCTTCTTAATTCAATGTTCTTTCCTTTCTGACAAACCCAGAAAATTATTTCTTCCTCACCAATCGCTATAAATATTGTGTTCGGAGGAAGGCAACATAACGGCTCATGAATAGTTTCGTTTCCTGTTTCTGATCCAGCATCGGGTGTTTCAAATGCATAATTTAATTCCATAAGATCTTTCAGAGCTTGTGCACGTCCTTGCTCGGCAGAAAACAGAGCCTCCATAACCTTGCCTTGTTTTAACAACAAACGCCATAAACTAGCATATGTTATCTCATACATATTACGTAGGCTTATTTTCCACTTGTCGTTAAACTGAAGACGATCTCTAATGATATTTAACATTGTTACACTGCACTGGTAACACTTAAGAGCCTTATGAACATGGCCTACATATTGAAAGGCAACACCAAGATCATGCAACGACGTGGCAATTCCAATACCGTCTCCCAATTCTTTCGCAATTCTCAGGTCACGTTCATGATAGTCTATGGCTGTTGTGAAATTTCCGAGACTTTGATAGGTGTTGCCAAGATTGCCATACGCTTTTCCTTCTCCCGACCGGTCTCCCAATTCTTTCGCAATACTTAGAGCACGTTCGTGGTAGTCTATGGCTTTTTCGAAACCTTTGAGACTTTGATGGACGTTGCCAAGATCGCCATACGCTTTCCCCTCTCCTGACCGGTCTCCTAATTCTTTCGCAATTCCCAGACGACGTTCATGGTACTCCATGGCGTTTCGAAAATCTCCGAGGCTTTGATGGGCGTTGCCAAGATTGCCATACGCTCTTCCTTCTTCCGACATGTCTCCCAATTCTATGGCAATTTTCAGGCGACGTTTATGGTAGTCCAAGGCGTTTCGAAAATCTCCGAGACTTTGATGGGCGTTGCCAAGATTGCCATACGCTTTTCCTTCGCCTGACCGATCTCCCAATTCTTTCGCAATTCTCAGGTCACGTTCATAGTAGTCTATGGCTGTTTTGAAATTTCCGAGACTTTGATAGGCGTTGCCAAGATTGCCATACGCCTTTCCCTCTCCTGACCTGTCTCCCAATTCTTTCGCAATTCTCAGGTCACATTCATGATAGTCTATGGCTGTTTTGAAATTTCCGAGACTTTGATAGGCGTTGCCAAGATTACCATGCGCTTTTCCTTCTCCTGACCGGTCTCCCAATTCTTTCGCAATTCTCAGGTCACGTTCATGGTAGCCTATGGCTGTTTTGAAATTTCCGAGACTTTGATAAGCGTTGCCAAGATTGCCATACGCTTTTCCCTTTCCTGACCTGTCTCCCAATTCTTTCGCAATTCTCAGGTCACGTTCATGGCAGTCTATGGCTGTTTTGAAATTTCCGAGACTTTGATAGGCGTTGCCAAGATTGCCATACGCTTTTCCTTCTCCTGACCGGTCTCCCAATTCTTTCGCAATTTTCAGGTCACGTTCATGGTAGTCTATGGCTGTTTTGAAATTTCCGAGACTTTGATAGGCGTTGCCAAGATTGCCATACGCTTTTCCTTCTCCTGACCGGTCTCCCAATTCTTTCGCAATTTTCAGGGCAAGTTTATGGTTGTCTGTGGCTGTTTTGAAATCTCCAAGACTTCGATGGACGTTGCCAAGATTGCCATACGCTTTTCCCTCTCCTGACCTGTCTCCCAATTCTTTGGCAATTTTCAGGCGACATTCATGGTAGTACATGGCTTTTTGAAAATCTCCGAGACTTTGATGGGCGTTGCCAAGATATCCATACGCTTTTCCTTCTTCTGACCGGTCTCCCAATACATTCGCAATTCCCAGGCTACGTTCATGGTAGTCTATGGCTATTTTAAAATCTCCGAGACTGTGATGGGCTATGCCAAGATTGCCATACGCTCTTCCTTCTCCCGACCAGTCTCCCAATTCTTTCGCAATTTTCAGGGCAAGTTTATGGTTGTCTGTGGCTGTTTTGAAATCTCCAAGACTTTGATGGGCGTTGCCAAGATATCCATACGCTCTTCCTTCTTCTGACCGGTCTCCCAATACTTTCGCAATTCCCAGGCCACGCTCATGGTAGTCTATGGCTGTTTTAAAATCTCCGAGACTGTGATGGGCTATGCCAAGATTGCCATATGCTCTTCCTTCTCCCGACCAGTCTCCCAATTCTTTAGCAATTTTCAGGACACGTTCATGATAGACTTTGGCTGTTTGAAAATCTCCGAGACTTTGATGGGCGTTGCCAAGATTGCCATACGCTCTTCTAACTGCAGCTTTATCTCTTTCTTGCTTTGCTATTTTGAGATAATTTTCAAGGCAGTTTATGACGCTAATTTTCTTAGCTATGCCTCTTACATCTGCGCCAGTTTTCTGTCAAGCAAAAACGTGAATTGTTTTTTTTACAAATAATTTGAAAGTAGTTTGCTAACCATATTGAAATAAATAATAAGCTTTTAACTGATTGTTATATGTTGTGACAGACGATATAAAGCAATCACTGAATCCTGTAAATATTAGCCACTGCTTGCTTTTAAGGTCTGTCTCTGATGTTTTTGGAGGTTCTTTTAAGCGATTGGCAGTCGCGTTTGTTTTCTGAAAATCTAAAACTGTCGTTCAAAAGAAACGAAGACGTTTCATCATTTTTACGCGACAAAATGCTCCAGGATTTTTGGAGTATTTTGCCAGCCTTGTCCAGACGTTTCTACGCCATTTTGAGAGCGGATAAGGCCCTGGGAACGACTTTGCTTCCTAACCACTTATTTCATATACTGTATATTTTTCTGTTCTGCTTTATGATGCTCTACTTTTTTTGTTTGGAAAATAAAATGAGTGCAGTACCTTACATTCGTTAATTATAAAATAAATAAATAAATCGCTTTATATATGTCGGTGTTAATAAAATGTGGTTAGCGAGAAAGTGTTAACAGGGGACACCGTAAATAAGAGAAAGTAACATTATTAACTGACCTTTTCTGTGTCTGTATCTTGCAGCTTCTTTCGTTCTCTGACAGACCTGTTCCTTAATTCCCATAACTTCTGGTTATTCTTGTCATTCTTATATTGGTTAAACAGTTATAAACAATTGAAATAAAGAAAAAATACTATTATCAAGCTATGATTAACGACCGCCTGGTGGTCAAGTGACTTTTCTTTGGCGATTAATAGGAATTGACTAACTGCAAACATCGGCAGTTATTAATATGAGGGAAAAGAATACATTCTCTTGTTTGAGAGTCCTGAATGAGGGAAAAGGGATAAGAAGAGGTAAAATGTTTCGTGGAATGTGCGAAAATAATCATTATTCCATTATTACGTGCCAGGTCGTCCCTGGCACGTAATACAATGTGACGTCACCCATCAAGCTGAATAGGAAGATTCGGTCAGTTGATTAATCTCCTACGCAGCCGTTATTTGGGTCGTCACCAACGATCATGCTTGACTATCCAAAAAACGGCTGCGTAGGAGACTAGTTGATGTGGACCTATTAGTACAATAATAGTTTCGTATTTTCAAAGGAGAAAGAGAATGTCGCGCGATTAATATCATTTACACATGAATGGTCATAATTTACCAAAAACGTACTTAGCCTCCCAGAAAGTGCAATGTATGACCATACCGTATATGTGAAATGTCTTTCTCAAACTCATTAATAATTCATGACAAGAACACAAAGGAAATCACTACCGTAAAGAAGGTTTTGAAATCGTTTCTCAATTTGCATAGATTTTGGCGATTTTATTCCTTCGTTTTTTCCACATTTATTTATCTCCGTATTTTATTTGTAATGTGATTTCTTATTTATCTATTTATTTCTAAAAGTACCCGCCTCGATTAGCTTGATGCTACCTGCGGGTGCCTATAATTTTGTATATAATTTATTTGTTTAATAAAATGATGATGATGAAATGATGATGATGACATTTAATGATCAGTTTGAGAAGCTATTGTATCAAACACTCGAAACAGTGTTTCATCAGATTTCCAAACACCTTCAAGTGGGTTAAAAAAAACTTGGCTGCGCCTCGTTTTTCAACCCACTTCTCAGTGTTTGGAAATCTGATGAAACACTGTTTCGAGTGTTTGATATATTACTTATAATGTATGTTGCATGTATGGGCAAAAATAAAAAAAGAAACTGATAAAAAATTAAAAAATTATAAAAATATCTTAAATCTAGTGGAGGATACTGATAATCCTTTATCACACCACGTGATGGCTTCCTTGAACTGATTCAGCTGAACGCAGGCACTTGCCCCTGTTAAAGAATATAAAAAGGATGAATGCGTCTACCTGTGTTCAACATTAAAGACAATAGTTGCGCAATAACACAATTGCAATGAGCTAACAGTGCAACTAAATATTGATTACTTTTTATCGCATTACAATGAACACTATATCTGTAAGCTTAGACCATAGCAATAGTGACAAGATTATTATTTATTTCAAATTATTGTCATCATTTTTTGGCAAATATTCTTCAATTTATGACTCATTCTATTTACAGACAAGTAACGAACAGATTATGTATAAGACATATAATTAGGAAAAATTCGCTACAGCTTAACACAGTCGATTCATTATGCTTTTTGATAAAAGCATAAAATAGATTCTATGTTGTCATTGGTCTAAGTCGCTAGTAAGTTACGTGAGATAGAGCGCGGGAACCTGAGCATTCAGTTCGAGCGTTGACCCTAGTCTGTTCACAGACTTTTCCTTTTGAGCCGAGCGCGAGCGAGCGCGGAGCGTGAGAACGAGCCCAGAGGGCGAGAAAAAAAAGGAAAGTCTGTGGACTTCTTTTGAGAAAAGACGCTTTTTAAACCCCTGCCCCATGTCAACACCTCATCGTTATCACCTCCGCCTTGGCTATATTAATTAAATTAGACCAATGAGAATCGAGAATTTAAGAGCGGATGTCTGTAAATATCGAGAATCCGCGGACAGAGGCCAAATTTCGAATTTCTCTTTATTTTACCAAAAGAACCTATTTAGTGACCTATTTTCGAAAATGGGTTTAAAAGGTTCGATTTCATTTTGCTTTTTTTCAAAATTTGGATTAGTCGAAAATTAGCCGCGGGTACTTTCATGGACCATTGAATTTTGACCACTTTGGACCATTTTCAACACGCTCCTGTTATCGTAACATTCGGCGTCCTACAATGCCTTTTACACAGTGAATTAAACATCTTTATAACTTTCTTTTGCAATAAAATTTTGTCGGAAATGTTAAGTTTAAAAATCATATTGGGCTTGTACAAAACACCTATCTTCGCCATGTAAACAGGAAGGCAAATTTAAGCAAACTTCGAATTGGTAAAATGCAGTCTGGTATATGATTTTTAGGCGAAAAAACAACACTACATCATAGCTGAATCTGTCTTTTATTTATTCTGAATTTATTTTTGGTGGCCCGCAAATACAACGCTACTGAGAGATTTATCCGTGAAGGCTATTTTTGGCTTGATACCAACTTCGCATTATAATTGCGCTGGAACTATTTTAATGACGGCGAGCTTAAGAACGAAAATAACTCAAGGAACTGCGAAATTGGCCCTTAAGCAGGTCTTTAAAATTATGAAAACAACATTTATATGTTTTAGGCTATAATATTCATATGTTTTTGTTTTGATCTAGGACGCATTCAGTTAAAATATAAGCTATAATCATGCGTATTATTGATCGACTTTTATGCCGACGTATCAAAATACGGCATAAGTCTTTGAACGGCTCAAGTTAAAACAATGTTTAAGTTAGCTTTTCTCACCTCTTCCATGTTGTAAGCAGCAAAAATACAAGAAGATTAAGTCTTACAGAGCTATCTAACAAAAACCATGGCTTGCTTGACATTACAGCATTTGATATTCGTAAAATGTTGTTACAGTTTCATTATTTACACACAGTATACACACATTACGAAAATATCTGTTGACTTCCAAATGTCGCAGACATAAAATGTAAATGTACGAGAAAACATTAAGGACAGAAAAATATCTTCACATTTAGCGATACAACACATCGAAATCCCTTCATTTAATTTCCCAAGGAACCATCACTCGTAAATAATCTGAAGAGGTCAGTGAAAGGTCATAAATGAGTTGTGGTTGCGTGACCTAGTCACGTTCACATGCACTCCCAGTAGACCGGGGAGAGATTACTTATTAAACGCCGAAAAAGCTAATGATGCGGGCCGCAGAAAGGCTTAATTGCATTTGACTCCCACAACCCCGGAATCAAACGGAAATAAAGGCCGAAACTGAAAGAACTGATTCAATACTGCAAACCACTTGTCATTTTTCCCGTGGGTACCCCTGTCTGTCGCTACCATTGCCATGCTAGATGCGTACTTTCTTACAGCATACCGTAAAATACCGGTTATGGGGAGGGGGTCTTACATCCGGGGTGCTTATAAGCGGCATAAAAAACCGTTTCAGAATGAGATAATAAGAAATAAGCTGAGACTAACACACAGCATTATCAGACTTTTAATACGTTTTTCACTTCATTTTATTCAATATTGCTCTGCACTATACCGTATACGCTCCTAACTTTTTATTTGAAATGGTATAGTGTTCTGTTCAAATGTTTATATCAAGGAAATAAAAAAAGGAAGGGGAGGGCTAATATCCAGGGGGGGAGGGGGGAGAGGGGGGGAGAGGGGGGGGAGGGGGGGGAGGGGGGGGGGGGCTTATAAAGAAAGTATTATTTTTGTTTTCAGGTGGATGAACCTCCAAATTCGGTGGGGGGGGGGGGGGGGGGTAAAACCGGTATTTCAGGGTATTTCCAAGTAAGGCAGTGTAAGTCTCGTCGGGGTGGATTGTTTTTTTTTTAGGTTGAAGGGGCGAAAGAATCGGAAAGAAGGCACATTCAAAAACTAGCGAAGGAAAAGAGTTGCCTTTAAATAATAATTTATCCCAGCCGGAAATCATCGTGCAACCACAAATAAGTGTGGAACCGGAAATAAGCGTGCAACCGACCCACTCAGAAAGCTAATGATGAAACCTTTCAAGATTCTTCTGACAGTGGAGGTATAAATTCCGGCCAATCAGGTTGCTGTAGTATTGACGGAATTCAACCAGTTGGAGTACTGTGTCTTGAATGAAATTATAATAAAATCGGTCAGGGTAATCAGTTTCTGAATCAGTGAAAGGACACGACAACGGTATCTTCAGAAAATGTCTGAAATTGCAACGTTAGTGTCAAAAGACGTTTTAGCAGAAAAATGCCCATGATTTGTGGAAGGCGCTGGAATCATCAAATACTGTGAGCTGGATGCTCGACGTTAGCCAAACTATCAGCCAGGGCAAGGACAAGTCCTTAATTTGGCAGTAACAGTTTCAGCATTGAGGAGGAAAGCGCCTTACACTGCCTTACTTGAATACCGTGAAATGCCGGTTATAACCCCCCCCCCCCCCCCCCCCCCTTTCCCCAACATGTAGGTCCATCCACCTGGAAACAAAAATAAGATTCCGTTTATAACCCCCCCCCCCCCCCCCCCCACCCCGCCTAGATATAAGCCCTCCCCTTCTTTTCTTTATTTCCTTGATATAAACATTTTAACACAACATTATACCATTTTAAATAAAAAGTTAGGAAAGTATACCGTATGCATAGTGCAGATCAATATTGAATGACGTAAAAACGTATTTTGATAAGTCTGATTATGCTGTCTCGACTTATTTCTTATTATTTATCTCATCCTGAAACGGTTTTTTTTGCCGCTTATAAGCCCCCCCGGATATAAGACCCCTCCCCCCTTGAAAGCTAACTGAAAACCCCTTTGGTATTACCGGTATTTTACGGTATGCTGTAAGAAAGTACGCATCTAGCATGGCAATGGTAGCGACGGACAGAGGTACCCACGGGAAATTAAAATGACAAGTGGTTTGTAGTATTGAATCAGTTCTTTCAGTTTCGGCCTTTATTTTCGTTCCATTCCGGGGTTGTGGGAGTCAAATGCAATTAAGCCTTTCTGCGGCCCGCACCATTAGCGTTTTCGTTTAATAAATAATCTCTCCCCGGTCTACTGGGAGTGCATGTGAACGTGACTGGGTCACGCAACCAACTCTTTTATGACCTTTCACTGACCTTTTATCATTTACGAGTGATGGTTCCTCGGAAAATGAAGGGATTTTTATGTGTTGTATCGCTAAATGTGAAGATATTTTTCTGTCTTTAATGTTTTCTCGTACATTTACATTTTATGTCTGCGACATTTGGAAGTCAACAGATATTTTCGCAATGTGAGTATACTGTGTGTAAATAATGAAACTGTAACAACATTTTGTGAATATCAAATGCTGTAATGTCAAGCAAGCCTGATGGTTTTTGTTAGATAGCTCTGTAAGACTTCTTGTATTTTTGCTGCTTACAACAAGGAAGAGGCGAGAAAAGCTAACTTAAAGGGACACTGTCACGAGGGCGCATGCGCGAGTTTTTCGAATCGAAACTTGAAAGTTCAGCCTGAATTTTTCAAGTTGAACCGTCAATTTCACATGGCGTCGACTAGTGGCGGCGGTGGAGGGAAAAGAACCAATTCGGGACGGAAGAGGAAGTTCGAAGATCAAGCAGAATATAAGATAGCGTGGTCTAGAAACCACAAACGAATATATTTGGAAAATCGGATATTTAGGTCGTGGCTTTAGGCTAAATTGGATGCCGGGTGTAAAGCTTCCAGTGACAGCGACTTCGTCGCCCATTTGTTGTCGTTGGAATATCGTCGAAGGTATGCTATGTTTTCATGACTTTGGCTTCAGTTTGCCCTCTTCAGGACGAGTGGCTCCTTGACTGAACCAAAAAAATGAAAAATGAAAGGGAGTAAAGGAAGGAAAAATGATGAGCCTACGACACAAGGTATTTCCAGGCGGTCACCCATCCAAGTACTAACCTCGCCCGACAGGGCTTAACTTCGGTGATCGGACGAGAACCGGCGCATGTCAACCCGTGACAGTGTCCCTTTAAACATTATTTTAACTTGAGCCGTTCAAACGAAGACTTATGCCGTATTTTGATACGTCGGCATAAAAGTCGATCAATAATACGCATGAGTATAGCTTATATTTTAACTGAATGCGTCCTAGATAAAAACAAAAAACACATGAATATTATAGCCTAAAACATGTAAATGTTGTTTTCATAATTTTAAAGACATGCTTAAGGGCCAATGTCGCAGTTCCTTGAGTTATTTTCGTTCTTAAGCTCGCCGTCATTGAAATACTTCCAGCGCAATTATAATTGCGAAGTTGGTATCAAGCCAAAAATAGCCTTCACGGATAAATCTCTCAGTAGCGTTGTATTTGCGGGCCACCAAAAATAATTTCAGAATAAATAAAAGACATATATAGCTTTAATGTGGTGTTGTTTTTTTGCCTAAAAATCATATACCAGACTGCATTTTACCAATTCGAAGTTTGCTTAAATTTGCCTTCTTGTTTACATGGCGAAGATAGGTGTTTTGTACAAGACCAAAATGATTTTTAAACTTAACATTTCCGACAAAATTTTATTGCAAAAGAAAGTTAAAAAGATGTTTAATTCACTGTGTAAAAGGCATTGTAGGACGCCGAATGTTACGATAACAGGAGCGTGTTGAAAATGGTCCAAAATGGTCAAAATTCAATGGTCCATGAAAGTACCCGCGGCTAATTTTCGACTAATCCAAATTTTGAAACAAGGAGCCCGATGGGCTTCGAAACTGGCTCGTTTGGCCTCAGTTTCCACCCGGTTTTCACTTTAGAGTTTTATATTAGCAAGCCACAATATACAATCTAGAATCTATCAATATGCACAGTCCAGTCCACATTTACATTCCACAGCCCGCTTCAAGCACTCCTTAGGGACGGACCATTTTATTGTTGAGGGGGGGGGGGGGGGGGGGGGGGGGGGGGGAGGGGTTGGGCAATTACTAAAAACAAATTCCTGCACAGCAAAAGTAAAGAAAAAAAATAATGCACAGCGAGCGAAAGGAAAAAAAGGTATGGAGCAATCCCGAAAAAAATTCTTGCACAACATCAAGACGGAAAAAAAATTCATGATCAGAAAAATTGCCCAACACCGCCACCGGCCCCCACCCCCCACCCCACACCCCCTTTAGTAGGCTACAGTTTCAGGTCTATATTTTTTTCTCTGATCGGCTCGGTACTGTTAGAAAAAACATAAATTTAGAACTTTGTATATTTTTTTCGCTTTAAAATCCTTAAAATCACCTACTACAAGGAATCCCAATTAATTTCACTTCTTTCGGATTTTCGCCTTTCATGAATTTTTATTTCGTGAAGTTAAAGGAACAGAACAGCCAACTGAAAATTCACCGCCGTCGGAGAAGATGTAAACAATGCACGTGTCTTGCGAGTTTCGCTGGCGCTAGTGAATGTTTCTCGGGCGAACCTTAAAGCGATCACTTTTTCATTTAATTTTCTTTTCTGTGTTTCGGATACAGAGGAATAAAAACTAGATATATTTCCGTGTGTCTGATTGCGAGATGTTTTATGGAATCTCTGCGTTTAATATGCGTTACTGGAAAGGTTTCAAATTACTTTTGACATTATGCAAATTGCAACATTTTTACCTCACTGACTGAAATAAAAAATTTCAAAGGGGTAAATTTGTTTCTCTCCTCCTAAATTATCACTTCTGTCGTTAACTTTGATTAAATTTATAAGTTTCATCAAAAATTTATTATGATTATGACGGAAATAGTTCCAGCAAAACGAAAAGTTCTGAAAGTTGTTTTGACCCCGGATCCGGACCACGCAAAATAAACTGAAAGATTCGTGGCTTCAAACTTAGAACGGTAAATATTTGAACTATAGTTGCTTAATTATTGGTTATACCCTTCGCTATACTACTTATGAAAACACGCAAAATCACACACGGTAGCGATATACAAAGGATATCAATCGCAAAGCAAAGCCATTTCCCTTAAATGATCGTGACTTCCTCCCAGACGTCTCCTAAAACGAAAAAAAATGTGGAAAACATATGGTTGTAGTTTGAAACTCACAACGGCTGCAGACAAGCGCTTACCTTGCAGAATATCTAACCAAAATTTGTCAAAGTGAAGCGATCGATGAATGTCACAGCAGATGCATCAAACTAACCATCGATGTCTCACAAATCCAACAGCCGAGGCTTGCTTTTATAACGATCAACGAAAGTATAAAGCAACTCGTTTGTAAAAACTCTTGCACCATCAATCGAGCAGAGGAAGGTCTGGAACGAGTCACGCACCCCTCCACCCAACAAGATCTTCCTTTTGCGTGATAAACATGCGCACGCGTAAGAAACATTTGTCATATATTTTAATGTATCATAACAAAAGCAGCAATTTTTCTAAAGCAACAAGACAATGAGAACCCGCATGTTCCCAAGAATTATCTCTTACACGTAATACGCATCTATGTACATCACGTTTCTATTTCAAATTGCTTTTATAAGAAAACGCTACCACAAGTAAGCCACCGATTCGTCTTTGCCTAATATAAGGTTGACTTGAAGGTAAAGGTTACTGTAGTGTGGGTTGGGGTTCGCGGCGTTACGGCGTGACCGCGTGACGCTGCCGTGACGTCGTTTTGGTGACATCACAGGTTACGTCATTTCTGGAAACCGGAAGTAAACTAGGTACGGCGTTGGCCGCAGCAAAAGCGATTCCCGGGGCAGGTGACACGACAGAAACAAGGAGCCCGATGGGCTTCGAAACTGGCTCGTTTGGCCTCAGTTTCCAGCCGGTTTTCACTTTAGAGTTTTATATTAGCAAGCCACAATATACAATCTAGAATCTATCAATATGCACAGTCCAGCCCACATTTACATTCCACAGCCCGCTTAAACCACTCCTTAGGGACAGACCATTTTATTGTTAAGAGGGGGGGGGGGGGGGGGGGGGGGGGGGGGGGGGGGGGGGGGGCAATTACTAAAAACGAATTCCTGCACAGCAAAAGTAAAGAAAAAAATAATGCACAGCGAGCGAAAGGAAAAAAAGGTATGGAGCAATCCCGAAACAAATTCTTGCACAACATCAAGACGGAAAAAAAATTCATGATCAGAAAAATTGCCCAACACCGCCACCTGCCCCCACCCCCCACCCCACACCCCCCTTTAGTAGGCTACAGTTTCAGGTCTATATTTTTTTCTCTGATCGGCTCGGTACTGTTAGAAAAAACATAAGTTTAGAACTTTGTATATTTTGTTCGCTTTAAAATCCTTGAAACCACCTACTACAAGGAATCAGGATTGTTTAAACACAGGCATTTTGGAGAATTAACAATATCAACACGATCGATCAAATAGCGTGACATGAATACGAGATGTGTGGAATTTCAACGTGACTGCACGGAGTAATGCTTGAGAATTGTTTACTCAGCAGTTCTGTGACGTGCCGGGACGTGTTATATTCAACGATTTATTCGATCTAAACTCGACTGTTTGACAATTGATTTGGTTAGAAAAATTCAACCCGGTTTCCCTTTACCAGAAATAGATCACATCCGAAAATCACAGAGATTCAATTTTTAACAATTCCGTCGAAATTAGAACGGTAAATATTTGAATTATAGTTGCTGGCATCACTAATTACGCCATTTCTGAAAACCGGAAGTAAACTAGGTACGGTGTTGGCCGCAGCAAAAGCGATTCCCGGGGCAGGTGACCCGACAGGCCGAAAAAAAAAAAAAAAAAAGAGGGTATTTTAAGAACTGACGCGTCGCAGAGCGACGAGCCAGTTAACAAAAGGGTATTTTAAGAACTGACTCGTCGCAGAGCGACGAGCCAGTTAATTATCTTATCTACCTCCCCCTACCCCCCACTAAACAATGTTGTACATACTCAAAAAGTGTCCCTGGTCTCTGAGCAACCCTTCTAAAGCAACATTGAACGGAAGAGGGAGAGAAGGGCTTCGATAAATGTGATTTTTGACAGGATATTACACTAACGGTTGTCTTGCGCGCGGAAACACTACTGTCTCAACGAGTTCTGTCCGAGATTGTCTATGATTTCGGATTACTATAACTTCGCGATAAAAAAAGGGATCCAAATAATTTTTTCGGAAGACATTGTACATGTTTAATCACTTTGTGAAAAAGCGTAAAAAAGCGAAATCCAGCAATTAGAGCTAATCAATTATGAGGTGTATTCGTGCGCGACAACTGTACATCACGCATTGCGTGACAATAATATCAGCGTTATATCGCAGTTCTAAAAATACTTAGTGCGTGAAAGCACAGAGCCTTTTAAAATGCCTAAATAACTAACATCTATACGGTTAACAGCGAAGTCAAGTTTGATTTCATACGGTTCACAAAGACTGAGAATGAAAATTTAACGGTTCACAACGGTTCACGCAATATATTAAATAATTAATATCATACAAATTTTTTTAATTATGTGAACCGTGTGAACCGTAGCCGAACGAGGTTGTTTACAAATTCCTTTTCCTATGGTATACAGTTCGCCTTGTGAACCGACTGAAAACTGACATAATATCCTCATATAGGTGGTTTGCAACCAATCTCTAGAGACATAGATAACAATAGTGAAACGAACAAATGCTGGTGGACGAACAAAAGGAGCTAATGAGAGAACTATTGTTTATGTCCACCAGCATGGCGGCGATGACGTAACATGAAAACCACCTATTCAACTAGTTAAACTGTGGTAGCGGGAGGATGTATTATAAGCTCAGAAAAGCATTTGCCACATGCGGGAATTTCCCTTTGCCTCGCGCGTGGGGTCCAAAAATTGTCTTTTAGATGACATCACTGATTTCGGAAAACCGGAATTAAACTAGGTACGGTGTTGGCCGCAGCAAAATCGATTCCCGGGGCAGGTGACACGACAGAAAAAAAAAAAAAGGGTATTTTAAGAACTGACTCGTCGCAGAGCGACGAGCCAGTTAAAAAAAAAAAAAGGGTATTTTAAGGTTGTTATTAACAACCTTAAAACTGATTTTCAAGTTGCACCTAAAAAAGTATTTATTAGGAATTAATAACAACCTTAAAAAAACATAAAACAGTCTATAGACAAATTGTGAGCATTTCTTAGCATTTAAAAGGAATTATCATATCTACCTCCCCCTACCCCCCCCCCCCCCCCCCCCCCCCCCCCCCCCCCCCCCCCCCCGCCCAAACAATGTTGTACATACTCAAAAAGTGTCCCTGGTCTCTGAGCAACCCTTCTGAAGCAACATTGAACGGAGGAGGGAGAGGAGGGCTTCGATAAATGTGATTTTTGACAGGATATTACACTAACGGTTGTCTTGCGCGCGGAAACACTACTGTCTCAACGAGTTCTGTCCGAGATTGTCTATGATTTTGGATTACTATAACTCCGCGATAAAAAATGGGATCCAAATAATTTTTTCGGAAGACATTGTACATGTTTAATCACTTTGTGAAAAAGCGTAAAAAAGCGAAATCCAGCAGTTAGAGCTAATCAATTATGAGGTGTATTCGTGCGCGACAACTGTACATCGCGCATTGCGTGACAATAATATCAGCGTTATATCGCAGTTCTAAAAATACTTAGTGCGTGAAAGCACAGAGCCTTTTAAAATGCCTAAATAACTAACATCTATACGGTTTACAGCGAAGTCAAGTTTGATTTCATACGGTTCACAAAGACTGAGAATGAAAATTTAACGGTTCACAACGGTTCACGCAATATATGAAATAATTAATATCATACATATTTTTTTAATTATGTGAACCGTGTGAACCGTAGCCGAACGAGGTTGTTTACAAATTCCTTTTCCTATGGTATACAGTTCGCCTTGTGAACCGACTGAAAACTGACATAATATCCTCATATTCAACTAGTTCAACTGTGGTAGCGGGAGGATGTATTATAAGCTCAGAAAAGCATTTGCCACATGCGGGAATTTCCCTTTGCCTCGCGCGTGGGGTCCAAAAGTTGTCTTTTAGATGACATCACTGATTTCGGAAAACCGGAAGTAAACTAGGTACGGTGTTGGCCGCAGCAAAATCGATTCCCGGGGCAGGTGACACGACAGAAAAAAAAAAAAAAGGGTATTTTAAGAACTGACTCGTCGCAGAGCGACGAGCCAGTTAACAAGGAGCCCGATGGGCTTCGAAACTGGCTCGTTTGGCCTCAGTTTCCACCCGGTTTTCACTTTAGAGTTTTATATTAGCAAGCCACAATGTACAATCTAGAATCTATCAATATGCACAGTCCAGTCCACATTTACATTCCACAGCCCGCTTCAAGCACTCCTTAGGGACGGACCATTTTATTGCGTTCGTCTGCGAACGCGATCCTAATTTCGTGTTGAATGTCCTGTATCATGTGTTGGGTGTCCTGTGCAAAAATCGAGATTTTTTCTCATGCTTGTTCATCCGATTAGCCCCCCCCCACCCACCCCGAAGATTCTTTTGTGTTTTTCAGCGGCAAATTCACGGGCGGAACTGGTATCTACTTTGGCCTCGTTGTCATTAGAGTTTGCTGCCGATCGGAGAAGGACGCTTTCGCTTCGCTTATTAATCTGCGGCGCATAAAAGCAACTTTACGCTTTTCAACGGCCGGAAAAAAGTTGAGAATTGACCGATTTTTATCACATAGCAAGTGAAATGAAGCCTGGTAGAGGTTTGACGGCAAAATCAACCACGGACATTTCAGGGTCTGTTTACGAACGCTGTCGATCCGCGTCGATCTCTACACAATTCATCGGTCTTTGTCATACGGCAATTGAAATAATGGTTGGCTGCGATTTTTTTTCTGTTTGAATCCAACAATTCTTCCCCGTAACTTATGCCCGCATGTTTTTTCTCGCTGTTGTTGCTGTTTTTCAGGTATTAAAAATATAGACGGCTGCATCACGGTGTTCCTTTGTTTGCTTATGTTATCATTGCTATTTTACTAAATAACATTCGATTTCTTTATGATTTTGTTTAGTTTTATTGTTTATCGTGTAAGCTTATGTTTGAATCACATCATCTTAATTACATCTGTGCTGCTGTTTGTCAAATATTCAATGTTATTCGCTTGATATATTTGCATGTACTGTATGTAAATGTCAACAAAAAGTAACGCAAATGTCACGCTGTTTCTTCCTTGTAACCGCAAAATTTTTGCGAGTTTCTTGCACTCTCAAGTGGCGGTGAACAAAAACATTTAGCATGGTTTGAATCGACATCTATACTGCTTCTTTCAATTCAGCTTTTAACGAACATGTCGAACGCACTCTTAATCTCTGATTATTACTAGTTGTTAAGAGGGGGGGGGGGGGGGGGGGGTGGAGGGGTGGGCAATTCCTGCGCAGCAAAAGTAAAGAAAAAAAATAATGCACAGCGAGCGAAAGGAAAAAAAGGTATGGAGCAATCCCGAAAAAAATTCTTGCACAACATCAAGACGGAAAAAAAATTCATGATCAGAAAAATTGCCCAACACCGCCACCTGCCCCCACCCCCCCACCCCACACCCCCCTTTAGTAGGCTACAGTTTCAGGTCTATATTTTTTTCTCTGATCGGCTCGGTACTGTTAGAAAAAGCATAAGTTTAGAACTTTGTATATTTTTTTCGCTTTAAAATCCTTGAAACCACCTACTACAAGGAATCAGGATTGTTAAACACAGGCATTTTGGAGAATCGGTGATGGGGTTTCGTATAAATTAACAATATCAACACGATCGAACAAATAGCGTGACATGAATACGAGATGTGTGGAATTTGAACGTGACTCCACGGAGTAATGCTTGAGAATAGACAAATTCGGCTAACGTGTTGTTGTACCCAATTCAAACCTTATGGGAATAGGATCTTTTGTTCACAGTATTTCCATATAATTTCCATGTCAATGCTTCATTGATATGGAAATATGACGAACAAAGAGTTCTAATCCCAAAAGGTTTGAATTGGGCACAACAATGCGTTAGCCGAATTTGTCTATTGTTTACTCAGCAGTTCTGTGACGTGCAGGGACGTGTTATATTCAACGATTTATTCGATCTAAACTCGACTGTTTGACAATTGATTTGGTTAGAAAAATTCAACCCGCTTTCCTTTTACCAGAAATAGATCACATCCGAAAATCACAGAGATTTAATTTTTAACAATTCCGTCAAAAAATTAGAACGGTAAATATTTGAATTATAGTTGCTGACATCACTGATTACGCCATTTCTGAAAACCGGAAGTAAACTAGGTACGGTGTTGGCCGCAGCAAAATCGATTCCCGGGGCAGGTGACACGACAGAAAACAAGGAGCCCGATGGGCTTCGAAACTGGCTCGTTTGGCCTCAGTTTCCACCCGGTTTTCACTTTAGAGTTTTATATTAGCAAGCCACATCTAGAATCTATCAATATGCACAGTCCAGTCCACATTTACATTCCACAGCCCGCTTCAAGCACTCCTTAGGGACGGACCATCTTATTGTTAAGAGGGGGGGGGGGGGGGTTGGGTAATTACTAAAAACAAATTCCTGCACAGCAAAAGTAAAGAAAAAAAAATAATGCACAGCGAGGGAAAGGAAAAAAAGGTATGGAGCAATCCTGAAAAAAATTCTTGCACAACATCAAGACGGAAAAAAAATTCATGATCAGAAAAATTGCCCAACACCGCCACCTGCCCCCACCCCCCACCCCACACCCCCTTTAGTAGGCTACAGTTTCAGGTCTATATTTTTTTCTCTGATCGGCTCGGTACTGTTAGAAAAAACATAAATTTAGAACTTTGTATATTTTTTTCGCTTTAAAATCCTTGAAACCACCTACTACAAGGAATCAGGATTGTTTAAACACAGGCATTTTGGAGAATCGGTGATGGGGCAATTACCAAAAAAAAAATTCCTGCACAGCAAAAGTAAAGAAAAAAAGGAATGCACAGCAAGCTAAAGGAAAAAGGGTATGGAACAATCCCGAAAAAAAAATTATTGTACAACATCAAGACGGAACAAAAAGTCATTATCAGAAAAATTACCCAACACGCTCGCTACCCCCCCTCCCCGCCGACAAATATAAAATTGTCCATCCCTTTGCAGGCTACAATTATTTCAAGTCTATATTTTTTCTCTGATCGGCTCTGTACTGTTAGCAAAAACATAAGTTTAGAACTTTGTATATTTTTTTCGCTTTAAAATCCTTAAAATCACCTACTACAAGGAATCCCAATTAATTTCACTTCTTTCGGATTTTTGCCTTTCATGAATTTTTATTTCGTGAAGTTGAAGGAACAGAACAGCCAACTGAAAATTCACCGCCGTCGGAGAAGATGTAAACAATGCACGTGTCTTGCGAGTTTCGCTGGCGCTAGTGAATGTTTCTCGGGCGAACCTTAAAGCGATCACTTTTTCATTTAATTTTCTTTTCTGTGTTTCGGATACAGAGGAATAAAAACTAGATATATTTTCGTGTGTCTGATTGCGAGATGTTTTATGGAATCTCTGCGTTTAATATGCGTTACTAGAAAGGTTTCAAATTACTTTTGACATTATGCAATTTTTACCTCAACTGAAATAATATATTTCAAAGGGATAAATTTGTTTCTCTCCTCCTAAATTATCACTTCTGTCGTTAACTTTGATTAAATTTATAAGTTTCATCAAAAATTTATTATGATTATGACGGAAATAGTTCCAGCAAAACGAAAAGTTCTGAAAGTTGTTTTGACCCCGGATCCGGACCACGCAAAATAAACTGAAAGATTCGTGGCTTCAAACTTAGAACGGTAAATATTTGAACTATAGTTGCTTAATTATTGGTTATACCCTTCGCTATACTACTTATGAAAACACGCAAAATCACACACGGTAGCGATATACAAAGGATATCAATCGCAAAGCAAAGCCATTTCCCTTAAATGATCGTGACTTCCTCCTAGACGTCTCCTAAAACGAAAAAAAATGTGGAAAACATATGGTTGTAGTTTGAAACTCACAACGGCTGCAGACAAGCGCTTACCTTGCAGAATATCTAACCAAAATTTGTCAAAGTGAAGCGATCGATGAATGTCACAGCAGATGCATCAAACTAACCATCGATGTCTCACAAATCCAACAGCCCATTCTTGTTACAGTATCGTTTTGTTTTACAACAGCAAACGAACGATATCGCTTGCTTTTATAACGATCAACGAAAGTATAAAGCAACTCGTTTGTATAAACTCTTGTACCATCAATCGAGCAGAGGAAGGTCTGGAACGAGTCACGCACCCCTCCCCCCAACAAGATCTTCCTTTTGCGTGATAAACATGCGCACGCGTAAGAAACATTTGTCATATATTTTAATGTATCATAACAAAAGCAGCAATTTTTCTTAAGCAACAAGACAATGAGAACCCGCATGTTCACAAGAATTATCTCTTACACGTAATACGCATCTATGTACATCACGTTTCTATTTCAAACTGCTTTTATAAGAAAACGCTACCACAAGTAAGCCACCGATTCGTCTTTGCCTGATATAAGGTTGACTTGAAGGTAAAGGCTACTGTAGTGTGGGTTGGGGTTCGCGGCGTTACGGCGTGACCGCGTGACGCTGCCGTGACGTCGTTTTGGTGACATCACAGGTTACGTCATTTCTGGAAACCGGAAGTAAACTAGGTACGGCGTTGGCCGCAGCAAAAGCGATTCCCGGGGCAGGTGACACGACAGAAAAAAAAAAAAAAGGGTATTTTAAGAACTGACTCGTCGCAGAGCGACGAGCCAGTTAAAAAAAAAAAAAATGGGTATTTTAAGAACTGACTCGTCGCAGAGCGACGAGCCAGTTAACAAGGAGCCCGATGGGCTTCGAAACTGGCTCGTTTGGCCTCAGTTTCCACCCGGTTTTCACTTTAGAGTTTTATATTAGCAAGCCACAATATACAATCTAGAATCTATCAATATGCACAGTCCAGTCCACATTTACATTCCACAGCCCGCTTCAAGCACTCCTTAGGGACGGACCATTTTATTGTTAAGAGGGGGGGGGGGGGAGGGGTGGGCAAATACTAAAAACAAATTCCTGCACAGGAAAAGTAAAGAAAAAAAAAATAATGCACAGCGAGCGAAAGGAAAAAAAAGGTATGGAGCAATCCCGAAAAAAATTCTTGTACAACATCAAGACGGAAAAAAAATTCATGATCAGAAAAATTGCCCAACACCGCCACCTGTCCCCACCCCCCAACCCCCTTTAGTAGGCTACAGTTTCAGGTCTATATTTTTTTCTCTGATCGGCTCGGTATTGTTAGAAAAAACATAAGTTTAGAACTTTGTATATTTTTTTCGCTTTAAAATCCTTGAAACCACCTACTACAAGGAATCAGGATTGTTTAAACACAGGCATTTTGGAGAATCGGTGATGGGGTTTCGAATAAATTAACAATACCAACACGATCGATCAAATAGCGTGACATGAATACGAGATGTGTGGAATTTGAACGTGACTGCACGGAGTAATGTTTGAGATTTGTTTACTCAGCAGTTCTGTGACGTGCCGGGACGTGTTATATTCAACGATTTATTCGATCTAAACTCGACTGTTTGACAATTGATTTGGTTAGAAAAATTCAACCCGCTTTCCCTTTACCAGAAATAGATCACATCCGAAAATCACAGAGATTTAATTTTTAACAATTCCGTCAAAATAAAAACGGTAAATATTTGAATTATAGTTGTTGACATCACTGATTACGCCATTTCTGAAAACCGGAAGTAAACTAGGTACGGTGTTGGCCGCAGCAAAAGCGATTCCCGGGGCAGGTGACCCGACAGGCCGAAAAAAAAAAAAAAAAAAAAAAAGAGGGTATTTTAAGAACTGACTCGCCAGTTAATTATCTTATCTACCTCCCCCTACCCCCCACCCCCCACAAAACAATGTTGTACATACTCAAAAAGTGTCCCTGGTCTCTGAGCAACCCTTCTAAAGCAACATTGAACGGAGGAGGGAGAGGAGGGCTTCGATAAATGTGATTTTTGACAGGATATTACACTAACGGTTGTCTTGCGCGCGGAAACACTACTGTCTCAACGAGTTCTGTCCGAGATTGTCTATGATTTTGGATTACTATAACTCCGCGATAAAAAATGGGATCCAAATAATTTTTTTCGGAAGACATTGTACATGTTTAATCACTTTGTGAAAAAGCGTAAAAAAGCGAAATCCAGCAATTAGAGCTGATCAATTTTGAGGTGTATTCGTGCGCGACAACTGTACATCACGCATTGCGTGACAATAATATCAGCGTTATATCGCAGTTCTAAAAATACTTAGTGCGTGAAAGCACAGAGCCTTTTAAAATGCCTAAATAACTAACATCTATACGGTTTACAGCGAAGTCAAGTTTGATTTCATACGGTTCACAAAGACTGAGAATGAAAATTTAACGGTTCACAACGGTTCACGCAATATATTAAATAATGAATATCATACATATTTTTTTAATTATGTGAACCGTGTGAACCGTGCGAACCGTAGCCGAACGAGGTTGTTTACAAATTCCTTTTCCTATGGTTTACAGTTCGCCTTGTGAACCGACTGAAAACTGACATAATATCCACATATTCAACTAGTTAAACTGTGGTAGCGGGAGCATGTATTATAAGCTCAGAAAAGCATTTGCCACATGCGGGAATTTCCCTTTGCCTCGCGCGTGGGGTCCAAAAATTGTCTTTTAGATGACATCACTGATTTCGGAAAACCGGAAGTAAACTAGGTACGGTGTTGGCCGCAGCAAAATCGATTCCCGGGGCAGGTGACACGACAGAAAACAAGGAGCCCGATGGGCTTCGAAACTGGCTCGTTTGGCCTCAGTTTCCACCCGGTTTTCACTTTAGAGTTTTATATTAGCAAGCCACAATATACAATCTAGAATCTATCAATATGCATGGTCCAGTCCACATTTACATTCCATAGCCCGCTTCAAGCACTCCTTAGGGACAGACCATTTTATTGTTAAGAGGGGGGGGGGGGGGGGGGTTGGGCAATTACTAAAAAGAAATTCCTGCACAGCAAAAGTAAAGAAAGAAAAATAATGCACAGCGAGCGAAAGGAAAAAAAGGTATGGAGCAATCCCGAAAAAAATTCTTGCACAACATCAAGACGGAAAAAAAATTCATGATCAGAAAAATTGCCCAACACCGCCACCTGCCCCCTGCCCCACCCCCCACCCCCTTTAGTAGGCTACAGTTTCAGGTCTATATTTTTTTCTCTGATCGGCTCGGTACTGTTAGAAAAAACATAAGTTTAGAACTTTGTATATTTTTTTCGCTTTAAAATCCTTGAAACCACCTACTACAAGGAATCAGGATTGTTTAAACACAGGCATTTTGGAGAATCGGTGATGTGGCAATTACCAAAAAAAAAATTCCTGCACAGCAAAAGTAAAGAAAAAAAGGAATGCACAGCAAGCTAAAGGAAAAAGGGTATGGAACAATCCCGAAAAAAAAATTATTGTACAACATCAAGACGGAACAAAAAATCATTATCAGAAAAATTGCCCAACACGCTCGCTACCCCCCCGCCGACAAATATAAAATTGTCCATCCCTATGCAGGCTACAATTATTTCAAGTCTATATTTTTCTCTGATCGGCTCTGTACTGTTAGCAAAAACATAAGTTTAGAACTTTGTATATTTTTTTTCGCTTTAAAATCCTTGAAACCATCTACTACAAGGAATCCCAATTAATTTCACTTCTTTCGGATTTTTGCCTTTCATGAATTTTTATTTCGTGAAGTCGAAGGAATAGAATTCACCGCCATCGGAGAAGATGTAAACAATGCACGTGTCTTGCGAGTTTCGCTGGCGCTAGTGAATTTTTCTCGGGCGAACCTTAAAGCGATCACTTTTTCATTTAATTTTCTTTTCTGTGTTTCGGATACAGAGGAATAAAAACTAGATATATTTTCGTGTGTCTGATTGCGAGATGTTTTATGAAATCTTTGCGTTTAATATGCGTTACTGGAAAGGTTTCAAATTACATTTGACATTATGCAAATTGCAACATTTTTACCTCAACTAAAATAATATATTTCAAAGGGATACATTTGTTTCTCTCCTCCTAAATTATCACTTCTGTCGTTAACTTTGATTAAATTTATAAGTTTCATCAAAAATTTATTATGATTATGACGGAAATAGTTCCAGCAAAACGAAAAGTTCTGAAAGTTGTTTTGACCCCGGATCCGGACCACGCAAAATAAACTGAAAGAACGGTAAATATTTGAACTATAGTTGCTTAATTATTGGTTATACTCTTCGCTATACTACTTATGAAAACACGCAAAATCACACACGGTAGCGATAGACAAAGAATATCAATCGCAAATCAAAGCCATTTCCCTTAAATGATCGTGACTTCCTCCTAGACGTCTCCTAAAACGAAAACAAATGTGGAAAACATATGGTTGTAGTTTGAAACTCACAACGGCTGCAGACAAGCGCTTACCTTGCAGAATATCTAACCAAAATTTGTCAAAGTGAAGCGATCGATGAATGTCACAGCAGATGCATCAAACTAACCATCGATGTCTCACAAATCCAACAGCCCATTCTTGTTACAGTATCGTTTTGTTTTACAACAGCAAACGAACGATATCGCTTGCTTTTATAACGATCAACGAAAGTATAAAGCAACTCGTTTGTATAAACTCTTGCACCATCAATCGAGCAGAGGAAGGTCTGGAACGAGTCACTCACCCCTCCCCCAAACAAGATCTTCCTTTTGCGTGATAAACATGCGCACGCGTAAGAAACATTTGTCATATATTTTAATGTATCATAACAAAAGCAGCAATTTTTCTAAAGCAACAAGACAATGAGAACCCGCATGTTCCCAAGAATTATCTCTTACACGTAATACGCATCTATGTACGTCACGTTTCTATTTCAAATTGCTTTTATAAGAAAACGCTACCACAAGTAAGCCACCGATTCGTCTTTGCCTAATATAAGGTTGACTTGAAGGTAAAGGTTACTGTAGTGTGGGTTGGGGTTCGCGGCGTTACGGCGTGACCGCGTGACACTGCCGTGACGTCGTTTTGATGACATCACAGGTTACGTCATATATTTTTGTCATATATTTTAATGTATCATAACAAAAGCAGCAATTTTTCTAAAGCAACAAGACAATGAGAACCCGCATGTTCCCAAGAATTATCTCTTACACGTAATACGCATCTATGTACGTCACGTTTCTATTTCAAATTGCTTTTATAAGAAAACGCTACCACAAGTAAGCTTTTATAAGAAAACGCTACCACAAGTAAGCCACCGATTCGTCTTTGCCTAATATAAGGTTGACTTGAAGGTAAAGGTTACTGTAGTGTGGGTTGGGGTTCGCGGCGTTACGGCGTGACCGCGTGACACTGCCGTGACGTCGTTTTGATGACATCACAGGTTACGTCATTTCTGGAAACCGGAAGTAAACTAGGTACGGCGTTGGCCGCAGCAAAAGCGATTCCCGGGGCAGGTGACACGACAGAAAAAAAAAAAAAGGGTATTTTAAGAACTGACTCGTCGCAGAGCGACGAGCCAGTTAACAAGGAGCCCGATGGGCTTCGAAACTGGCTCGTTTGGCCTCAGTTTCCACCCGGTTTTCACTTTAGAGTTTTATAGTAGCAAGCTACAATATACAATCTATAATCTATCAATATGCGCAGTCCAGTCCACATTTACATTCCACAGCCCGCTTCAAGCACTCCTTAGGGACGGACCATTTTATTGTTAAGAGGGGGGGGGGGGGGGGGGGGGCGGGGGGAGGGTGGTGGGCAAATACTAAAAACAAATTCCTGCACAGCAAAAGTAAAGAAAAAAATAATAATGCACAGCGAGCGAAAGGAAAAAGAAGGTACAGTATTGAGCAATCCCGAAAAAAATTCTTGCACAACATCAAGACGGAAAAAAAATTCATGATCAGAAAAATTGCACAAAACCGCCACCTGCCCCCACCCCCCACCCCACAACCCCCTTTAGTAGGCTACAGTTTCAGGTCTATATTTTTTTCTCTGATCGGCTCGGTATTGTTAGAAAAAACATAAGTTTAGAACTTTGTATATTTTTTTCGCTTTCAAATCCTTGAAACCACCTACTACAAGGAATCAGGATTGTTTAAACACAGGCATTTTGGAGAATCGGTGATGGGGTTTCGAATAAATTAACAATATCAACACGATCGATCAAATAGCGTGACATGAATACGAGATGTGTGGAATTTGAACGTGACTGCACGGAGTAATGCTTGAGAATTTTTTACTCATTAGTTCTGTGACGTGCCGGGTCGTGTTATATTGAACGATTTATTCGATCTAAACTCGACTGTTTGACAATTGATTTGGTTAGAAAAATTCAACCTGCTTTCCTTTTACCAGAAATAGATCACATCCGAAAATCACAGAGATTTAATTTTTATCAATTCCGTCGAAATTAGAACGGTAAATATTTGAACTATAGTTGCTGGCATCACTGATTACGCCATTTCTGAAAACCGGAAGTAAACTAGGTACGGTGTTGGCCGCAGCAAAAGCGATTCCCGGGGCAGGTGACCCGACAGGGAAAAAAGAAAAAAAAAAAAAAAAAGAGGGTATTTTAAGAACTGTCTCGTCGCAGAGCGACGAGCCAGTTAAAAAAAAAAAGGGGTATTTTAAGAACTGACTCGTCGCAGAGCGACGAGCCAGTTAAAAAAGCAAAATGAAATCGAACCTTTTAAACCCATTTTCGAAAATAGGTCACTAAAGAGGTTCTTTTGGTAAAATAAAAAGAAATTCGAAATTTGGCCTCTGTCCGCGGATTCTCGATATTTACAGACATCTGCTCTTAATTACTCACGTAATTGCCTTAGTATCACTTTTCAATACCTGAAAGGATCAAAATACAAAACAACGTGTGCGGTGTCTGGCACGTGACAGCTGAAATGCCCAGTTCTTTCATTTGTACCACTTGATCGTTCATTATGCTTCTTAACGGCGATGCAACCAGTACCACAACATTACTTTAGGTTTGTTGCTGTTTTGCAGACAAAAACAACTGATAAATTTGACTTTTCCCGAAACCAGTGGAAGAATGGCGACGACGTCCTTCGCCTCGAGCAAGCTCAGGAATACCAGTAAACTTTTCAACACACTCGTCCAGCAAACGCTCAATGATCTACTTTGTTCATCGCTTATCGAAAACCAAAGTTTCAGTGAAACAAGTTTGTTTACATGTCGATTTCGTGTGAAGATCCACCTATTCTCAGTACTGACAATAAAGCAGGAATATTTCCATAACAATAGATATCCCGTTGTATATATTACCTCCATTCTTTCTATTGTGCGCATTTGTCGAACAACATCTCAGAGTGTGGCCGGCGATTTTTTCTCCTCTATACACAGTGCACGCGTCATGGTTGAACCACCGCCGCCTGTCGAACACCCCTTTTCATGTACGTGCCCAAGACGTAAACGAAGTAGAAGAGATGTGCCTGTGCAAAACGCCCCGGTCGCGGTTCCACTGAGTTCAAATGCTCGTCCCGCAGAAGACCCGGCCGCGAGTAATGCTTCTCCCGTGGAGAATCCTGGCGCTGTACATGTTGTCCCATCGCTTGTGGTAATTTGTCCTGTTTTAGTGTTTTTGTTGTTTAGTCATTTGCTCTAGATTTGTGTTTCCATGCATGCGCGCCGAGATTGACTTTTCTGCTTATGAAAACATGTGCGAGAGTGGTACGGCCACCGCACGAAAGTGTTGTAACTCAGAGTATGTGCGTGAGTGGGACGGCTACCGCACAAGAGTTTGTGAAACAAGGAATATGTGCGTGAGTGGGACGGCCACCGCACAAGAGTTTTGTAACTCAAAGAATATGTGCGTGAGTGGGACGGCCACCGCACAAGAATTTTGAAACAAGGAATATGTGCGTGAGTGGGACGGCCACCGCACAAGAGTTTTGTAACTCAAGGAATATGTGCGTGAGTGGGACGGCCACCGCACAAGAGTTTGTGAGACAAAGAATATGTGCGTGAGTGGTACGGCCACGGCACAAAAGTTTTGTAAACCGAAGAATATGTGCCTAGGCGGTATTGCCACCGCTAAAATGTTTGTCACTGCCAAATAATATGTTTTGAGCGCCACGACCTCCGCACCTAAATTTGTCTTTGTTTTAAACGGGTTTACGCGTCAGCAGTAAGACCACTGCTCGCCAAATGTTTGTTTTTTGTACGATCGCTGTTTCAGGTTTACTGTGCCTATATGAGACAATTTTGATGTGAGTACGCGTATAATGGGCCGCTGCAAAGCAGTTCAAGTATGATTAATTTCCACGTGCGGGTATGTTGAAGGAGTTTGTTGTCAAATTTTAGCCAAATTCCGCAATCTAGAACTAGCCGCCGAATTTAGTAGCATTGGATTTACCGCTCAAAATAGTAAGGAGCGCTTAGCCACCATAGCAAATACCAAAAAAAAAGCAAGGTGAAGGGAGGCGCGGATAGACAAGTTTTAAGATAACAACGGTTTGCAATTCAAATTTTCGATAACCGGTTCGCCTAACAGTTTTCAAAGATTGTAAATTTGAATGACAAAGTTCGAGAGGCATATTTCTTTGTTTTGAAGTTGTGATCGTCAAGTTTTCATGGCGACTAATCAGGAACTGCCATGACACAGTCCCTTTAATACGTTTTTATTCTCATGCGGCCCGTTTCAAGATTTCAAGAGTTACGAAGTGATCATTTTTTGCCAGACAGGGACGGTTTGAACTTTGTAGTTTTTAAACGGGCTTTGACTTCTTAATTGACGAACAGGTGTTGTTTGCTCAATTTTAATTCTCATAGCACCTCGGATTAGTTATGTTTTTCGTGCACTGTAGCCCCTTGGGATTTTGATTGTAATATTTCTGAGCGCCTATAACTGAGCGCTGTTTATCAGTGATGACCAGGGGTCTTTTGTATTGTTTTTGTTTTGTTTCTCTCTTTTTTTTTTTCGTTGTTTCTCTCTTGGTACCAGTTTGGGTTGAATGTGGCTTGAAACAGGGGTAAAACTCTCCTCCCGGTTTATCTGGGTCAAGCTGTCATTCCTCCTTTTCTGGTGGCCATAGTATCCGTGGTGTTTCCTTTTTTCTTCTTTACCTTTTCGGAATGTTATGTTTCTTTTGTAGAAGAAGCCAAGGGTGTTTCCTCTTGTTCTCGTGCAGTTTGGATCCGATACCATGCGTTTCACGTTTTCCGCCCCAGGGTTTCCAATGGGCGACTATGGATATGCGGCCACTTGATGGAGGAATTACAGCTCCTTGTTTTGACCGCAGTTGAGTTTGTTCAAGATATAGCCTCGCGCCTTTTTACTCTAGCTTTCCTCGTTAACTTTTATTTTGGAGAATGGGAGGATAGCCTAGCATTTAGGCCAGTTTTCTTAGGGACAAGCTTGATAAGCGGTCAAGCTGGTGGATCTGGAGACCATTTTCACCCTCCCATATCTCATTGTATATTCTTTTTTTTTTTTCGACGTAAATTTTTTTATTATTAATTTTCTTTTTTTTTTTTATTTTAATTACATCGCTTACGAAACAGTACAAAAACGATGCTTACACTACTTACAATGCGATACTTATACAACTTGCAAGTATAGTACTTTCACTATTTTTTTTTTGTTGAACATACACACATACAGTTAACATTCACAAAAGACAATCTACAACAAAAAGGCAACTACGACTTGAAGCTGACAAAAAAGAAACCTAACACAGTAAAAACCTTAGTGGTAACTAAAATTAAATGGGAGCGCAATCAGTCAAGTAAACAGAATTTTATACCATATTTAAAATAGACAAGAAAACAGACCATTTTGTTCTGAAATCATTTTCGCGACCAGTCACACAAGAAATATATTTTTCTAGACAAATTTTATCACGAGCTAGGAAAACAAATTCATTAAAGATGTAAAATTTACCGTTAAGAGCTTTTACGTAAAGAAAATACTTTCCTATAATGACTAAATGATTGAGGACTAAACAGAATTTAGAATCATTATTAATAATGCCAAACATAATTTCTTTTGTTGAAAGCGATAATTTTGAGTTCACCATGCGTGAAGCCCAATCCAGAAACTCCTTCCAGAACAAAGTGGCTTGTGTGCACTCAGTGAAAAGATGAATGATGGTGTGATCTGCTGGACAAAAAGGGCAGCGTGGGGAGTCTTCTTTTTTCATTTTAAATAATAAGCTCTTAGTGCACAGAATATTGTGAATAATGTTGTACTGGAACATTGATAGCTTTACTTCTTTTGTTACTTCAAAAGGCAATAGATATAATTTTCTCAAATCATCCTTCTGGTAGCCGAAATTTAAGAGTCTTTTCTCACAAGTCGGCGGAGGCATTGATCGAAGAGACAGCAGCTTAGTATAAATTTTTTGCAAGTCATTTCCTCTATTAATATTTGCGGTGTTAAGCTTTGTTCGAGGGAGCAATTAAGGAGTTTTTTCCAATTTTGAGGGATGGCGTTAACAAGGCTAAAGTACTGTAAGAAATTGCATCTTACGTTAAATTTATTACGAAAAGAGTCGAAGGACAGAAAGCAGTTTTGCTGTGTATCAAAGAGGTCGTTAATTTTGAGAATTCCTGCATAGCGCCAGTGCTGGAAGTACATAGATTTTTTATCAGACTTAATAAACTTATTATTCCAAACTATCTGTTCACGGTAGTCTAGTGGTTAGCGCGTCGGACTTTCAACCTGAAGGTCGGTGGTTCGAAGCCTGGTCTCTGCCGTCGTGTTGTTTCCTTAGACAAGAAACTTTACTCCACACTGTCTCTCTCCACCCAGGTGTATAAATGGGTACCGGCGACAAAATGCTGGGGGTAACCCTGCGATGGACTAGCATCCCATCCAGGGGGGAGTAGCAATATTCCTAGTCGCTTCATGCTACAGAAACCGGATTAAGCTCCGGCCGTGTGGGCCATCGGCTCGTGTGCGACTTTACTTACTTACTTTACATCTGTTCAAGAACATCATTTTTACTTTTTGGGTTGGAAGGTATTACGTCTTGCCAGAATGTGATTATTTCATGATAAAACGCTGGAAGGCATTTGTTCAGATTAAGGTGACTGATGTCATAGTTACACTTGAAAAGCTCTGGACCCCCAACATTCACTAGGAGGGATTTCGGGATGTACTGCCACGGAGCGTCTGAATTTAAGCAAAGTCGCTTAACCCAATTTAACTTTAAAGCCTTATTACTGAAATAAAGCAAAGTCTTTCATCTCTAAGCCTCCCTCTTGCCTTGTTTTGATGAGTGTAGTGTATTTTATCTTGGGTGGTTTGTGGCTCTAAATAAAGTCTAAGACTATTTTGTTTGCTTCATCAACAAAAAATTTTGGAGTTTTCATTACACTGCAGATAAATACCAGTTTGGAGAGCGCAAGGGATTTCACTAGATTTATTTTGCCGTAAACAGAAATGTCTCTTTGAGACCATGTGTTTAATAGTTTTTTTAAGGAAGTTAACTTATCCCAGAAGTTCCGCTGTAGAACTGTGTCACGTTCGTACGCAAAATGAACACCAAGCGCGTAGACAGGCTCCTCACCAATTTGTAGATTTAGAATTTTATCTTTTCTATGGCGCCATGAACCAAGCCATAACAATTCCGATTTTGATTCGTTTATTTTAAGGCCGGAACATCTTTCAAAAAGGCCTAACACATCAAAAAGCTGCATGACGGACTCACTATCATTCAAGAGCGCTGTCGTGTCATCCGCATACTGAGATAATTTTATTTCCTGAGATCCATTGTACTCAATTTCAATTCCTTTGATCATGTTGGAGCGTCTTATCTTTTGCGCAAGGATCTCAATAGCTATAACAAACAACATACCCGATAGTGGGCACCCCTGTCGAACACCTCTTTCAAGTAAGCAGGGTTCCGACGCGTGACCATTGTTCAACACACAACTGGAAATATTATGATAAAAAACATAAACCCACTGGCAAAGATGATCTCATTGTATATTCATGTGTATTGTTGGTAGTGAGAATATGTCACTATTATGTCGTTATGCAAATTGCAAAGTGTCGCGCAATCTCGTTCCCAGGGCCTCTCTCTCATCAGCTACGTCATCATCGGGAGAGACCCTGGTTGGTCACGTGCCACCCTGTGACAAAATATTTTCCATCGGGGTAGGGTCAAGAACTACTTTCGTTGATCTCCTCGAACGAACAAAAGACGAAAGAAATGCCTGTCAAGGGGCTCATTCGTTCAAACACACAGGCATTTAATATTTTAATATGTACACCTTTGAAAGCCTCCAGTCACCTTCTAAACTCAACAAAGGTAAAAAGAGCCAGATGTTTATTCATCCAGATTTGAATTCGATATTGCCTGAACAAAATATAACATCACACACATCAGCACTGTTATTGTTTTGAAACAGTTATTGTGACAGTTATTATTTGACTTATAATTTATTCACCAAGTTTGACAGTAATATTTAATTTCGAAAATCATTGGACCGCAAGTTTTTTCATTTATTATTGAAACAATTGCTTTCAGTTTGAATTTACATTTAAATAGCTATTTTTCATTCTTCTTTACTGTGTGAACTTAACGGTCGCTGTAGAATGGCGAAATAAATCTTGTTTAACGTTGTGAAATCAATAGGTTATGGGCTCAGAACGACGTTTTTTGGAAGGTGCTTGAGCTTCATGTCGGCTGTGATCGTTTGGTTTTTCGAGCGGGACTTTAGATTCATGACGAGTTGAAATTTTAGTGAATTTTTTCGATCTGTTGTGTTGGTGAAACATGGAGGAGAAGTGGTCAATCGACAAACCAGACGGGAGTAATTGGAACACTTAGAAATTTCAAATGAAACATCTTCTTATGGCGAAAGGACTGTGGGGATTTGTAGATGGCTCAGAAGTTCTTGCAAGTGATGCGTCGGAAACGGCGGAGGCATTTTTCCGGGCGAGATTACAGAAAGCGTTCTCGACAATTGTATTGGCGATAAATACTGCTCAGCTATACTTGGTCACCTCATGCGAAGAACCGCAGCAAGCGTGGGATGCATTAAAAAGACACTTTGAACGAGAGACTCTCGCGAACAAACTGTTTTTGAAAAAGCAGTATTTTCGAACCGAGATGAAAGAAGGAACGTCGGTGGAGCAACATTTGAAGCACATGAAAGATATTACCGATAAGCTTGCGACAATTGGTGCGCCTATTTCCGAAGAGGATCAAGTTGTGACTTTGTTAGGAAGTTTGCCAAGAAGTTTTGCAACCCTGGTCACCGCCATAGGAGCTAGAATGGATGGTGTTAGCCTGGATTACGTTCAACAAGCACTGATACATGAGGAAATGAAGCAATCTGAGCTATTCGTTCAGTCGAGTGGAGAGTCAGCACTGACGGGGGCTTTCAGGAGAAGTAGGCCACGCGATCCGCCCACGTGTTTTGGATGTGGTGATGTGGGTCATATTCGCCGTTATTGTCCAAGGAAAGTTAACTGGCACAAAGCAAAGGTAGCTGAAGGTCAAGAACGCCGAGGAGAAAATTCTGATACCGAAGGTGAAAATGTTGATGCTGGAGCATTTATGGCGTCTGTTGGGACCATCAAGTCTGCGAATAAAGAATGTCTATGGCTGATAGACTCGTGTGCGTCCAGTCATATGACGAAAGAAAACCACGTTTTGATGAATTTCCAGGAATTTGATGAGCCTGAAAATGTTGCACTGGGAGACGGTCGTGTTGTGAAGGCATTGGGATCCGGTAGCGTACATATGAACATGCTGTTTCAAGCAAATGAGTCCAAGTAGTGAGATTAATATCCAATTAGATGGCCATCCAATTTATAGAGTTGAGCATGCCAAATCATTAGGTTTAATTATTGATGACCGACTTTCATGGTCTAATCACATCAAAGAACTATGCAGGAAGATATCCTCGGCAATAGGTGCTCAGAGGCGCATTAGGTCTCTCATTTCCCAGTCCACTGCAGTACAAATATATAACGCTTTAATCCAACATTATTTCGATTACTGTGCCCCCGTTTGGGATGGATTGAGTTCTTATCTATGCGAGAAACTACAAAAATTGCAAAACCGAGCAGCTAGGGTTATTCTGCAAGCCAACTGTGAGGTAAACTCAAGCCTGCTTCTTGAAACTTTGAAGTGGGACCACCTATCATTAAGAAGAAGAAAGCAGAAAGCTATAATGATGTTTAAATCCCTTTACGGGTTAGCCCCAGTGTACTTGCATGATTTATTCAGTGAGCGACACACAGACTATGACCTGCGTGATTCTTTCCGTAAGTTAAACTTACCCAAGCCGCGTACCGATTATTTGAAACGTAGCTTTGGCTATAGCGGTGCCTTACTGTGGAATTCTCTTCCTGAAAATATTAGGGCGATTAGATCAATTGGGCAGTTTAAGAAGGAAATCAACCGCGCACTTGAAACATTCGATTCCCACTCGGCAATCTTGTAAATCAGTTTTTATAGTTATTTTAATTTTTATAAATGATTGTAATTAAAATACCATTAGTGTAACTGAAGATTTTTAACCGAGTTTAAATAAAGATCTACTACTACTACTACTACTAGAGAGCAGTTTTATATAATGTGCTGTACGTCCCCAAACTCACTTGTAACCTGTTTTCTGTAAGAGCTGCAGTTGCTAAGGGTAACGCCGTGGAATTTGGCCCCAATCACTGTTTTATCTGGGATGCAAATGGAAAGTTTCGTGGAATGGGATCACTGGCTGATAAACTCTATCAACTAGATTGTCAAGTTGCCCCTACTGGGTATGCTTCAGTTGCGTCAGCTGCAGGTAGCGACCTATGGCACCAACGTCTCGGACATGTTCATGAGTTACGCCTTAAAAAGTGTGTTCAGAGTGAATCTGTACAAGGGATTAGCATCGAAAAAATGACGGAACTGTCTTTTTGCGAAGGGTGTTTGGCAGGAAAGATGCATCGAAAACCATTTCCCGCAGTGGGAGAGATCCGATCAACGCGGAAACTACAGTTGGTGCATAGTGACGTCTGCGGTCCAATGCACACACACTCGATTGGAAGAGCAAAGTATTTCGCTACATTTATTGATGATTACACTCGGTGTTGTGCTGTGTACTTCATGAAACACAAGTCAGAAGTGTTTGCAAAATTTAAAGAATTTGAAGCCACAACCGTCAACGATGTCGGCAAGGCGATAGGAACTTTGCGAACGGACAATGGCGGCGAGTATCTGTCAAATGAGTTCCAGAACAATCTGAAGGAGGAAGGAATTAAACACGAGTTGACAGTGCCACACTCACCCCAACAGAATGGCGTAGCAGAACGAATGAATCGGACTTTGGTCGAGTCAGCACGCTCAATGATCGCGCATGCAGGATTGTCGAACATCTATTGGGCCGAAGCTATCTCTACAGCTGCTTATGTGAGAAACCGTCTGCCCACGACAGCGCTAAAAGAGAGTGAAACTCCTTATGAGCGATGGTATAGAAAGAAACCAGATGTGAGCCACTTACGGGTATTTGGATGTATGACCTACGCCCACGTGCCGGACGGTGAACGACGAAAGCTGGAAAGGAAGTCAAAGAAGATGCGTTTCATGGGCTACAGTTTGAAGTCAAAGGGATATCGTCTATTTGATGAGGCGAACCAAAAGCTGTATATCCGGAGAGATGTTGAGTTTAATGAGAACGATTTCGGTCAGAAGAAAACCATGACAACAGAGCCAGACCAACAGGGCGAAGAAGCGAAGCAAAATGCTGTCACCACTAAAGAAGAAGAAGAGGAAACGAAGAAATCAGAAGTATCAAAAGAAGGAGACTCGCCACAAGAACCTCGACAGTCTGAAAGAACACGAAAAGCACCTGTCAGGTATGGTTACGATGAATATGCAGAGACTGCAACCCATTGCGTACACCATGTCGCCTATCATGTATGTGAGGTTGATGAACCCGCAACTATACAAGAAGCAAAGGCAAGTGACCATGCTGCAGAGTGGAAAGCCGCTACAGATTCAGAGTACAATTCGCTGATCGAAAACGAGACGTGGAAGTTGGTCGAATTACCCCCAGGTCGGAAAGCTGTTGGGTGCAAATGGGTGTTTAAATTGAAACATTGTGGGGACAGTACAGTGGAATGTTTTAAAGCACGCCTAGTTGCCAAGGGTTACGCCCAGAAATACGGTATTGACTATGACGAAACTTATTCGCCTGTAGTTCGTTTTTCTTCAATACGCCTTTTGTTAGCATTTGCAGTCCAGAATGATATGCTGATTCACCAGATGGACGTGGTAACAGCCTTTCTCAACGGTAAACTTGATGAAGAAATTTACATGCAGCAACCAGAAGGATACGTGAGACCCGGAGAAGAACATCTGGTATGCAAGATTGAGAAGTCCCTGTATGGGTTAAAGCAGTCGTCCCGATGCTGGAACAAAGCTTTACTGGAATGTGTTGAGAAGATGGGTTTCACTCAAGCATCGGCAGATCCCTGTGTGTTTGTCAGAAAGGAGGATACGTAAACAATCATTGGAGTTCATGTTGATGATCTGATGATACTAGCGGAAAACATTTTGGAGATGAAAAGAGTCAAAGACAGCCTGAAGATGTCGTTTAAGATGAGGGATATGGGAGAGCTACATTACTATGTCGGAATCTCTATCGTTCAAGATAAGTAAAACAAGCAAGTCCAACTTCATCAAGTTTAACGTTGTGAAATCAATAAGCACATCGTTTGCTTTATAAAATGATGCTTTTATTGACCAGAATGTAAATTCTTGTAGTTTGTGTGCTGCATTCGTGTCTAAATCTTAGCTTGCAGATAATCTGTATAGTGTTGCAGATAATCTGTATAGTGTTGCCCAATGTAATATAATTGATCTTGTCAACAACTCGGTGAATTGATTTCGATCGGTCGCCTATTCTCTGAGGTTGTGTTTTCACTAGGCCGATTTACTAGCTGAACATTCTTTCTGGGTGTTTGTTTAGGGACGGACCATTAGAAAAGTGATGGGGGGGGGGGGGGGGGGTGGGGGGATTTTCAGCTTGCACGAATTTTTTTTTTCGCCCATTGCTTGTGCAGGATTTTTTTTTCCAGGTGAAACCCTCTGCACGAATTTTTTTTCAGACAAATATTGCTTTGTTTTTCATTTACTAATTTAAAAAAAAGGTGTAATACTTAAAAACCATTTTTGACCATTACGTATATTTGAAAAATATATATTAGGAATAGTCCGCTACGTTGCACAAGACTATATCCTATTATGGAACGCACGAAGCAAACACAACTTGACACCAGAATTACACGCCTGTTGTAGAAAAAATATGCAGTGTATCTGGAATTCATTGAGACATACACGAGACCTCCTCTCTACAACACTAAAAGAACTGTTCTTTGTGTCAGAAAATATCATACATACTATGAAATTAAGAATAAAGCCTCAGAAAGAAACACAACTTAACGTCGGATCGAAACTACACCAATGCTATTGGTTCAATTAAACGAGCCAATGAGAAAACGGAACATTCGATCCTTCCCAAGAGTACAAAAGCGGCAAACATTTCATGTACAACGGAATAATTTCATATTATTCCGCGAGACAGTTACTTATGGGAGCAACTGATGAGGTACACCTAAGAACCGAAACTCGAGTCTTGCTTAAGAAAAACGTAAGAATTCACTAGCGTCCGTGAGATTTTCACTGAATACAGATCATCATATCTGTTCAAGCCATGTCGGGATGCAATAACGCCATGATGAAACAACGGAGGTTCTTCAAGCTCCAAGAAACACTTCTCAGAAACAGAACTATATATAAAACAAAGAGCTAAAACAGAGGCGGATCCAGGGATTTCTGAAAGGGGGGTCCGGGTTCATGCCTGCCCGGAAATTTTTCCAATTTTACCTTCTGAAACGCCATTTCCAGCACTCCTGAAACTCGAAAAGCGTTTGTTAAGTCAAAAAATTGACAATCAGTCAATTGGTGGAGGTCAAACAACTGCGTATAAAACAATTTTATTCTATTATTTTTATGACTAGCGGGAGTCGTGTTTAGCCTGTCACCTTTATAATACTATTTATAAATAATAGTATAGGAAGGCCCCAAGAATGTTTTGAATTTTTGAAACGCCAAGAGCGCTATTTTCAATAGGCACTTTGGCAGCTTTTATATATTAAATAACAACAATATAACAATAATAACAACAATAATCACAACAATAATAACAATAATAACAACAATAATAACAATATATTAAATAACAACTGCAATAGGACTTTTCCTTCTGCATGAATTTTTTTTTCTTTGCCTTGAACTTTGCACGAATTTTTTTTAGTTAAACGTGACATCTGTTTTCACTGTGAAATTACTCAGAAGATTCAAATTACAAAAGCGCGCAGCTTTCAAGAATGGTGGGAGATGAATCGTTTTTAATAACTTCTCTTCTATTGATTCTCGCTATATTTATGCGTAGGAGAAGGGGTTTCTTAGAGAGGATGCGGTCAATGTCGGCGGGTGCTTGTAGAGGGAGATGCATGTGGCATAAATTGCAGTGGAACCGCTGGTGATGGGCAGTAATGCGGTAACTGGTTCTGCACGCCGGCGCCGTGAAATAGATGGGGTCCTGGCCGAGGAACTGGGGAATCGAACGGGGCCGGAGGAATTGTAAATCGAAAGAAATGGGAAGGATTGTTGAACACATCTACCATGTTAAAAGTTCTGTTTCGCAAATTGAACCACTGGACCACGAAGCGAGCGTCTGGCAAATGATATTATTGGCAGGCGTTTGTCACTACGCGCAATGCGTCCGGTCAGCATAAAATAAAGCATAAGGATGAAGATTACCTCTGTATTCACATATTTAGGAGCCTGATACTGGCTTAATGTCGAATTCAGCTCGGTTTGTGGCATTTGCCAGTGCGAAATATTGACCGTCGCGGCGCTATTGTGGAAGTTACTTCTGGAGGGAATTGGACTCAAGAAGAAGCCCAACATGACATAAATTATTTAGAAATGCTTGCTGTATTCCTTGCCCTAAAGTCATTCTCCAATGTAATATCAGGCAAACATGTCAAACTCATGGCTGATAACACTGCTGCTGTATCAACAAAAAACCAGATGGAAACCTGCCATTCCCGAATAAACATTTACCTTGCACGCCAGATTTGGGTGCGGTGCAAAGACCATAAGGTTTGGCTCACAGTTGTCCACATTCCTGGGAAACATAACACTGAGGCAGATAGAGTATCGCGGCTTTCTCGGAGAGAAACAGAATGGACTTTACAAAAGGCACTCTTCGACACTGCCACGAAAAAAACTAGGTATTACCCCTGATGTGGATCTTTTTGCCTCTAGGTTGAATTATCAACTAAAACCTTATGTTGCATTTAAACCAGATCCAGAAGCACATGCTGTCAATGCATTCCATATTCCATGGAAGGGCTACACATTTTATGCATTCCCCTCATTTAGGGTGATACAACGGGTGCTACAAACAATTTCTGAAGAGGAAGCTACATGCCTTTCAGTGGTTCCAAACTGACCAACTCAAACTTGGTGGCCATATTTAATGAGTATGCTTGTTAATTTTCCTCTATTCCTGCCTAGGGGGGAAGAAACACTGTGCCTACCAGCGCATCCTCAACGGCTACACCAATTACACAAGAAACTCCAACTACTGGACTGCCACTTGTCAGGGATTCCCTCACAAGCAGAGGAATTTCGAATGGAGCTCCAAAAATCATCCTGCAATCCTGGCGAGCAGGCACTCAGAAATAATATCAGACTTATCACCAGAGATGGCGAGTGTTCTGTAGTTCGAGGGTTATCAATCTCTGTCAGCTTCTCTAGAGGATGGTTTGAAGTTCCTTTTCCTTCAGTACGAACTTGGTTTATCATACAGGAGTATCAACACAGCCAGGAGTGCTTTATCAGCTATCATTTTCCTCCCAGATGGTAGTTCCTTTGGAAGTCATCCACTGGTTTCCCGCTTCTTAAAAGACGCTCACTGCCACGTTACAAGCAGATATGGGATGTTTCTCTTGTTTTAAACTACTTAAAAATATTGTACCCACTAGAGGAGTTGAAGCTCAGGGACATTACGCACAAAACTGTTATGGTAGTTACGTTGCTATCTGGCCAGCGAGGCCAAACTGTTCATGCTCTTACCATTAGTGACATGAGGTCCACAAATGGCACTGTTCATTTTGATGTTACTAAACTTTTAAAGACATCTAAACCTGGCAAGCATCAGGGACATTGGGTGTTCAAAGCATACCCAGACCAACGTTTATGTCTTGTAACCTGCCTTAAGCAGTATTTAAAGCTGAAAGAACCGGTGAGAGTTGATCATGATTCTTTGTGGTTAAGTTAAAACAACCTTTTAAGCCAGTTAGTCGTGACACTATATACGTAGATGGATTAAGGATGTCCTAGGAAAAGCTGGAATCAACACGAAGATATTTTCTGCTCATAGTACCCGAGCAGCTGCTACTTCAGCTGCACAGTCACAGAATGTGTCTATAAACACTATTATGGATGCAGCTGGTTGGTCGAGAGAGTGTCCTTTTTAAAAGTTCTATGACAAGCCAATTCAGGCAGTTGAAAATTTTGGGGACAGACTTGTCACCTTGCATGATTGTTTCAAGTAATAAAATGGCCTTTTTTCTGTTGTACCTGTTCATGGCCACATTGCTTTAAAGTCTCACGTGATTTACTAGCGACTTTGACCAATGACGAAATAGAATTGGAAAATTAAACGAGACTTACCTGTAAGGTGAAGTTTAATTAGAATTCTGTGAGTCATTGGTCTGGAGCAATTACCTAACGTTAGGCAAACCTTCCTTGCCCACCCATTTTTCTTGCCTGAATGTGTCCACTCACAGGATTTAAAGACTGAATGCTCAGATTCCCGCGCTCTATCTCACGTGACTCCCTAGCTCCAGACCAATGACTTGTAGAATTCCAATCAAACTTCACCTTACATGTAAGTCTCGTTTAATTTTTCAATTTTCTGTCAAATGTATTGTTTTTACAGATCATTTACAGCTTGTGAAATATTTTTACCGAATTGTGTAAAATTATAGAAAAACTTGACATAGCATTCACGAATTCTGGATAACAGAATACATTGTTGGTATAAGAATTTTTTAAATATTTCATTGATCTTGAATATGTAACTAATGCTCATGTGCTCATGAGATACTAGAAATCTTACCTCTTACAATCGCTTTATCGTAAGATGGTTGTAGGTCAGTGGCAACTTTTGCATCACTCAGTGAATCATTGTAGTTGCCTGTGAAAAAATAGATTACAAATAGACAAATAAGATACTGCGACGTAGCGAATTTTTTTTAGCAGAAAAAGAAAAATGCAATTAATAACCTAGAATCGAACCTGGAACCTCTTGCATGCTTTTCTTAATGATACATCTATAACGGGTAACCCTATCCCTAAATCTAACCTAATCGCGAATCTAGCTTAGGTCTAATAATCGCTTTACCTAGGCCCAATTTTATCTAATAATGATAACTTACTTTCATCCTAATCCAGGCATAAACATGAGAGAAATGGCATCGACCATTACAAAAGGCTTGGTTACTAATGAATGTTAATGAGGGTATCGACCATTAAAAACAGTAAGCCTGGCCTGCACCTCTTCCGAACCTCTAATTTCATTGGACCTGTATAAGCCGTAGCTCTATTGTTTTCAGGGTTAGGGTCAATTGTTGTGTTGTTTGTTCTATTGTTTTCTTAGCGAATTATGTGAGGCCTTTGGAAAGGCGCAGGCTGACCCGTTAAAAATGGTTTACGAAAAGGAAATCAGCTGCGCCGTCAGTTTCTTATAGATCAGGGAGTCTAGTGCTTACCGTGTGGCACTAAATTCTAATTTTTGCCATTTTTGGCGGGGATTTTTTCACGATCCGCAAAAAAAGTTCCTGCGAAAAAATTCCCGCAAAACTTTTCAACGCGAAAATTTACTCCACAGTCAAAATTATATACAACCAGGATACAACCACGTTTCACACGTAATGTAAAACCGTGTTGGTGCCCATTTAGTTAAAACGTCGCTTTCGTTGAGAAACAAAACTATAAAATTTGAAACAAACGTTTAGATTCATACATTCATTCATTCATTCATTTTATTTTGCCATTAACCACATTAAAAAATATATAATAATAATAATAATAATAATAATAATAATACAATACACTACAAATTTATAATAACTTAAAAGACGATAGACTACAAAATGTTTAGGGTGGTAGTGACAAGGAAGCGTATATAGAAGCCGGGGGCTTATGAACGATAACGAAAATAACAAAACGATATAAACGATAACGAAAATAAAACGATAAAATTACAGTCGGTACACTAAAGTAATTAGCTGCTAAAAGCTATACACTGAAGGATCGTCGTAAGGTACTCTATAATTGTAGTAGAGTGACACTAAGTAACGTTTTTTACATCTGTATGTTAATTGTTTCACCTGCATGTACTCAAATAAAAAGCGAAAATGTTGTAATTGCAATTAAACGCGACTTCCTGCAAATCGCAAAAATTTATTCCCAGCAAGCAAAACTAGGGGTCATATTTAATAAAACTTATACAAGTGTAATTTACAAGTGTAGCTATTGTTTCAGAGGTTGCACTTGTAAAACACAAAAAATCGCCCATCCGCAAAATTTTAAAAAAAATTTTAAAATTTTTAAATTTTTTTTAAAAATTTTTAAAATTTTTTAAAATTTAGTGCCACACGGTAACTGACCGGCTATTATCCACTTGGCTCGTTTCCTTAGTTCTTCAAGGTGATTATATCAGAGCGAGGCTGATATTCCTCCTCTAAGGAGTTTATCAGCACGAAATCCCAAAGCGTACTCGGAATTTTTATTTTGTATATTTTGCGTGTCAAATATGAATACAAAACACATTCTGTCATATTATCCAGTAAACAAAAGCCCATGTTTACGATCAAACATATTTAAAGACGAGCATACAATGCGCACTTTCAGAATCTGTATTCTTTTTATCTGGTGTGTGAAACGTGCATTCGATAAACACTCATTTGTGTACGTCAACTTCGCCCATAAAGGAAAATAAACCTCGTGGATATGTGATTTATTTATCAAGGGTGTACCTAAAATTAACCCATACTCAATGTAACATGAAGTGACTATAGGAGTATCACTAATCCTCCCAAAATGGCGACATGCTCATCAACCGAACAGCTCACGGCTTGAAACAGTTTACTGGTTTTCACCTAGAAATCATGGTGGAAACAGACAATGCACGGCAAAGTGTTTCGACCAGAACTCAAACCACTGCCATTCAGGTTAAAAGTCCAAAGGACTTACCACGACATGACAATCGCGCCTTCACTTTTACCAAATAACTACAGGAATGTGCTTCCGCCAAGTCCACTTACACAAACTAGTGCCGGGCAATTTGATACCACGAGTTGAAAATAATAGTTAATTATCTGTTGGCAGGATGCCTTCTTCGCCTTAAGGTGTTTTTAGGAGGGGTTTGTAAAAGCGATAACAAAAGTATCAAAATATAAAACGTTTAAATATTCAAAAGTTCTCACCCAAATAAAAGTGTGCTATCGCCCTGTTGTTGTACAGTTTGGCTTTCAATTCTTCATCCTTGCAGTTCACTTTAATTCCTTTCGTGTAAAAGTAAATGGCGTTGCTGAATTCTTTCTTTTTGTATTCTTCATTACCTTCATTCTTGTAAACCTCTGCTATTGCTACAATGATATGTACCAATAATGAAAATAATGTTAGCGTATGCGGGATTAGGATATTTAAAAATTATACCGTGCGTAAACTGACTGGCTTTTGTGTGGTTTTCTTTCAGAGGCTTTAGATGTTTAAGTGTAAAACAAAAGCAATGACAGCAACAACAACAAAAATAACAATATTTTTAAAAACGCAGCAGAGACCTTTACAACTGAAACGGTATCATGAAATTTAACCTGAGTATAAAATATCGAAAGATTTAATTTAAAGAGGCTCGCCCCAGTTTGTTCGCCTTGGGAAGTTTCTTTTCAAATCCAAATTTTTACAGGCAGACAAACTTCGATTTCTTTATTACTTCACCATGTTTATGACATATGACCAAAGTTTATTTCTAAAATCTTCCATGACAAATTAGATTTAAGCTTATGTCACATCTAACCGAGCTCAACATTTAACATATTTCTATATTATCAAGTTGGTAACATGTTTCTCCTCACCTCTTAAAGTGACATCATCAAAATCCAGTGTTTCCTCAGCAGCTGGTGTGACGTCATTTTCACTTGCAGCTTTGATTGGACTTCTCGCCATGAATGCTAGGAAATCGATTTAAAGATCCTAAAGTTGGAATGTTTCTCCCTTCGGATTATCATGATAGATTTGTATAGAAATATAATCAAATATGACACAGGGATCCCTCGTATTTAAAATATAAATGAAATATGAATACTATAAATATCTGAATAAGGGAGCGTTCATAATTTACCTCTCAGAGGGCGGGGAAGGGCTGGGGCTTTATGGATTTAGAGGGGTGCCATCCATTTTTCTACGAATCACTTACGGGGGCTGTGAAAAAATTTTCGAATTGCTCGTTGAAAGGGGCATCGAAAACATACCCTTGCAAGTAAATAGTCAACAGACGTTGGTTATTTATTTATTTGATTTTTGAGTTAGGAACTGTGAAGATAAGCAAACTGTTGGTCGCAAAAAATAGATTTCATCTCATCATATTTTTTTTCTCTCTATCTAAAGTGGCGCTGCTTTGATAAAAGCAGAAATGAAACTGAGTTGCATGTTGTCATGAGCGGATAAACAAACGAATGCAAATGTATCGCGCGGTGTCTGCATGGCTATTCCTATAAACGCTTTCAGTTTGCTTATGTTCACAGTTCCTAACTACAACATCAAATAAATAACAAACAAACTGCTGTAGGGAAAACATGACACGTGTTTTGAAAGAATCAAAGTCTACTATGAGTCAACTCATGAATATAAAACAGTCGGACCCTCCCCTCTCCTAGACGTTTTGCCACCCCCTGCGTATAACACCCCACCCTCCCCTCCCTCCAACGTCGTACCCATATCGCGGGGCCGACGAGCGATCGAGTGAAATTTTGTCCCGCTATAACTCGCACATCCACAAGTTAAAAAGGGTTAAAACTGTCTGATAATAGCGTTTTTTTCGTGACTCGGTCTAGTAACAGTTAACTATTTGTCGGCTGTATGTCCACTGCTTCTCGAATCTTATTGGCTTTAACACAACAAACATTCCAGACATATTTTCGGCGTTCACTGTATGTGTTCACTAACTCCTATGCCACTATATAGTTTTTGAGAATTCAGAAATTTGATCCTTCGAATCCACCTTTCCTTGAGCAAAGCGGAGCATATTTAACACTCCTGCATTTTAAAATAATGTAATTTACACATCTATTAACGTTTTCACTGAAATGAAATACAAACTAGAATGCATGTGCAGCATTCTCTCTCTAAAAGCCTGGTTTTCACAAGTCGGGAAAATCCCAGACGATCGTGGGTATCGCTTTTGCCCGGCCGTCCCAGATTTTGCCGACTTATAAATACGCGAAATCGTAGAAATCGTAAATCTGTCAGACTGTTAGGCCTAAGAGATAAACATTATACCGAAAAGGAAAACGTAAATCGTGCCTGATGAAATGGAGTAAAGTAGTAATCGGTTTGTGAGCGACACGGATGTTGTAAGGTTGTGGGATCCAAGCCGGTGATAGTCTCCGAAGTGCCTTTGATCTGTTTGATGTAGGGTATTTCGCTGTGGTGACAGGTTTCTATCATGCCTGTTTTTTCCAATAAAGGGTCTTCAAAAATCAAACAAAATTGCATTGAGGGCATATATCTTAAACGTTCGCCATCAGACGCCGTTTGAAAGGTGCAGAACGTTGATGGTACAAGCGTTTTGTAATTGCATTTGTCGTTCAAGAACGTTCAACTTTGTTCATCATTTTTTTCTATCCTATGTACTGAAAATCAAAAATTAGGTTGTAGCCCAAGTTGTACCTGAAAGAACAGACCTAAGTTAGGAACATGGATAACCAATTCCTTCCATCAACCGCACCTATAACTGACGAAAAGACTTTTCTCAATGCGGCTTAGCTATAGCGTAGCTATAGCTCAACTTGTGGGCAAAATCTGACCAATAGCTTGTAAACAGCTAAACTAATAACAAGAGCAATAATGAGAAGCAATGCAGGTCGATCCCGGTTTGCACCTACGTAAAAACAATCACGTATGTGACATAAAAACGATTTGTAACATGAGTAACATGCTTTCACGATTGAATAACATGCTGCTATAAAAAAAGGTCAATCGTCCATTACCTTTGAAAGACTCATCGTCAGAATCAGATATTTCTTCGTTTGAATAAGGAGAGGATGCTTCAGTATCCCCAAAATATGCCGTTTCCGAAGTATCATCCTTCTGCAGTTTTTCCAAGTTTGTTTCGGAAGGACCTATTAAATATAAATGTTAATTACGGGATTCGTTACATTATGCATTCCAATAATAAGAATTATAATAAGAATAACACAGTCGAACCTCCACTAACGGACACCTCCCGTAAGCGGACACCAAACCGCGGTCCCGGCGATTTATCCTCTGCAACGCTACATTTTTAACCTCCCGTAAGCGGACACGGACACCAATTCGGGGTCCACAGGGTCTAAAATAACCTCCCTTAAGCGGACAGTGAACGATATCAAGAAAAAGTCTCACAAAACAGGTTCGACAGGTTAATGGTTTTAATTGTTCGTAACCCAAACAAAAGTGTGAGTCTGAACAGTACAATTACATAAAGGGTGTGTTCCTTTCGGAGAATCCAAAAACGGATTTTTGATCCGAGATTTGCCGGATTTCGCGGCCGAAAGGAACGCGAAATCCGGTTTTGGATCTGTAACCTTGGTGACCTTTCGCAAAGTAAAATAAAAAACTAAAATTAAAATCAAAACTTTATTGTTACAGAGTAAGAGAGTAAAGAAGTGAATGGCTGAAAAGTTACAGATTATTATGGTAAACAAACCGCAATTTTCATATAAGCTTAATTCTCTGACATAAACTAAGCCGTACAAATTTGCTCGAAATGCGAACTCGAATTGAACAGGCTGCTAAATGTCAGGCCTTTTTACATAGCAAATTACACTACACAATAAATTTTGAAAGTGGGACGCCTTTCTGATAATTTCTTCCTTTCTTGTTGATTGAAAACATCTTCCCTTTGAGCAGTGCCGAGAAGTACAACTTTTGCCGATGCCTAGTTCCTGTACGGCTTTCCCAGTCCTTCACGGTCAATTCGTTTCGGTGACGTATCCGAGACGAACTGCACCACGTGACCCGAAACGGATTGACCGCGTGACCCGAAACGGATTGACCGCGGCGAAATATAGACCTAGGAACTAGGCAAGTAAATCTTCACATTTGGGCGGGAAAACTTCAAAGTTCGACACCTGAAACTCAGACGTTTGACGTCACGTGAAAACATGTTTTGCGCGCGTGCGTTTACGCGTAGATACAATCGACGGTAACTAGTCATTTTGATTCCAATACTGAAGCTTTTTTTTCATCACAGTGCATGTATTAAGTGTCATTGTCTGAGAAAGTGTTCCAAAAGTTGGAAATGGGGGTTAACCGATTTTGATGAAACTTGCTGCAGAAGTTGACCTTGGTAAGATATTCCAAAAGCCAAAGTGGTTTTGTTTTCTGACTTTTGGTTCAGGAGTTTCAGGGGGGGGGGGTACCATTTGAGGCCAGCTGATCATGGAAAATCACGTTTTACAAGGGGTATGTTTGGAATAGCATAAAAACAAACAAACAAATCCTATTGACTAATTAATTGTATGGTGTCTTTCTATTACAAATGGTCTTTGAAATCATATGTGCAGATTTGGCAGAGAAGGTTCTGGCAGTGTGGGTTTTGAAGAAAAAAACACCATCCAAAATTGCCTAATTTTAAAAGTTCATATTTCTTAACTGCCTAGTTAGTTTAGATTGATACTTATATCAGGAGATACTTAAATGTTATTAAAATGAAAATCAATAGAGAAAAAATTGGCCCATTTAACTTTCAGGCCAGTGCTTTCAAGACCCATTTCGAAGCACACCGTCACAAAATTTGCATATTGTAAAAAGCAATAATTTAACACCTATTCTAGCTCTATTTAGTTTTAAACACTTCAGTTTGCTTTAGTGAATCTAAATCTCTTTACGAAACCTGTGATAATCAATAAATGTGGCAGTAAACACTACCTTAGAATCTTAAGTTGCCTTAGAATCTTAAGTTGCCTTAGAACAAGAAAATCTGTACTCACAAAACCAAGTTTTGCACCTTTAAGATATTGTCTTTTAAAACCGACTTTATTACTACTTTATTAGTACTTTTAAGTCATTGCAACAGAGGTGACCGTTAAATACAGGTAGCAAATACAAAGTTTGTATGGGCGAAAAAATTCGGGACTATGAAAACTGGCCGCTTAATAACAATAATAATAATAATAATAATAATAATAATAGAGCAGTTTTCAATTGAGTGTGAAAAGTAATTACACAATTGCTTTGGTTTTTCATTGCTACGCTTTGTGATTGGCTAAACAATCTCGCGCCACTTTCTCGACCAATCAGAAGTAAAACCAAAACCAATCGTGAGTTGCTCGCACGCGTTTTCCCGCGCTTGGCGCCGCCGACATGTAATTGCTTCGACCTCTGATTGGTTCATTGGATTGTTTACGACTGCTGTGATTGATCAGAGTAATAACTTTGGTTGTGGTTTTACGACACTCAATTGAAAACTGCTCTAATAATAATTAATTTAACATTCTTTACATTCTTTACACTACAAACTTCGTTTATATTGCTAAAACATGTACCCACTTAGCTCGAAGTCATAATCTTTGGAATTTCTTGTTACCACACGCAAATTGAGCGATGTTTATCACAGAAGTAGATAATAAAACTATGTTCACTTTATATATCGTCACTATTATTAATAATTAACAAAAATAAATAAATTTTTCATCAACCCCGATAACTCGAACCCCCGCTAACTCGACCTGATTTTCGTTTCCCTTCAGAGTTCGAGTTATCGGGGTTCTACTGTAGTTAATGTTTTTTATGTTTTAGTGTCCTCAATTAGAGTTAAAACTGCTATCAGTTTTGACACTTAATAAAGTTATTCTTATTCTTAATATTATTAGAATTGTACTCCATTCAGTCCAATTATTATTACTTATTATTTAACTGCTACGTAATTAATAAAAGCGCATGTTATAAGATCAAAATATCATAATACAGAATAATTAACACTATCTTTTTTTTCTCTTAATGTACAGTTCATAGATTTGGAGGATTCGAAACCATAATTTTGTAATGACTGTAGCTGACTGAAACAAAGACACTAGAGTAATACGTCTGCGAGCAGGACCCGGCTCCGTTGGGTTTCTCCTGAGTGTCAATACTCCCACGAAGCCTGAAAAATCCCAATAGCCTGCGAGCAGGCTTAAGCTCGCACGCTTAAGTTATAGCGAGTCACTTACCGGATTGTGGTTCTTTTTCAGCTCGTACAAGTTCTCGCCAATTGACAACTTTTGACTGCGTTTGGCTTCTTCCATTGTCCTTAGAAAATCTGCGCATAATAGAGTAAGTTGTAGTTCACTTCAAGTAACATTCAATAAATACTGAAGTATGACTAAGAGCTTGTTACAACCGGCTTTCACTATGATGCACAGTGGCTTGGCCGGGTCTGCATATAATTATATAAGATGGGGCCCCAAAAAATGTTTGTACTCTTCAGAGCTTAAAGTGCCACTATGATCAAAAATATACATTTTCTGCTCTCTTCATATTTTGAAAATATAAGTACTCGTGCCATTATTTGACTTATTTTAACTTTACATTTCGAATTCGGCTTGCCGCCATTGCTCAATTCAAAAATGACCGGGACCGAACCCTGAGAGTTGGATCGAGTTGGCCTAAAGATTTTGTGACGTCAATGACTCAACACGTGCCTTGAGGCTTTGTTGTCTGTGACCCGGAGGGAACCACGTTGAGTCATTGACGTCACAAATCAAGTCAAGTGTACCAGATCGCAAACCAGTAGAACGTGGGTTCGGATTTATGAACAGAGTAATGGCGGATTGATTTTACGTGATTTTCATGGGTTTTCGGCCAGCTATTTCTGGGCTGTGTAAGAATATACCAATCTAATTTATAACAATTCACATTTATCTAAACCTATTAGATACATTTGCGTTTAAAAAGCGGAAAAGAAATACAAAATTTTCGTCGTAGTGGCACTTTAAATGTCCGCCAACAAGCAAAGGAAGCTTATTTAAATCACATTTCGGTATGGATTGATCCAACCCAGCCCAGCGAATGAGAAGGCCGCAACTAAGCCTTTGCGCAAAGTGGTTTCGGACGTTTGATGTCTTTGTATGACGAGGTACGGTAAAACAACTGCGCCGGGTTGCTTTAAGTACGAAGACACAGTTTTAATAAGCACGGTTTCCTTAAACCTGTTTTAATAGCAACGAAAATGTCAGCATACCATTCAGTTATGCATTCCTTTTTGCGAATGACACAGTCCTTTTAAAATTATACAAATCAAAAACCAAATAAACTATCCTTTTTTCTTTTATAGGGAGTATGGATATTTATAAATACCCATACATATCTGCTGCTCATCTGCATCAGATTTGCTGCTACACGTTCGTGATTTAACAAGTTTTTAACTCCTTATGTGTCTAAATGAATGAATGAATGAATGAATGATTAATTGATTGATTGATCGTATTAATCTATAACAAGCGCACAAAACACTAAAAAAAACACTGGCTAGCTAGTGAAGATAGCCCTAAATCCTTTGCAATGCTTGTTAAGGTATGAAAAGCGGTAAGTAGGAATCCATATTTTCAAAATGTTGTCTGCCTTTATATCAAAAATGTAAATAATATAAAAAAGTATCAAAGAACTGTCATACATATTCAAAGACATCAAATATTCCAACTTAGTAGTGATTTCCTCAGTTCCTTCCTTACTAAACTTACTAAACTATGGACTATGCACAAAATTTAATGATCTGCGTAGCAGGCTCAAAAACACGAACAGCACGCGAATTCGGAAACGTTCATGCACATCCCTGAAATTACGTCCTGTGCTTTATATTTTACCTTTCTGTAATGCCCCGAAAATATGACGCAATCTTTTCATGTCCGTTAGCATCAGCAATGTCTTCTGGTGACGGGGATTTGTTTTTGTAGGCCTCGAATGCTGTACGCCCGACCGACGTGCCAAACACCAACCGAATAAACTTCTCTTCTCCGATCCGCGCTGCTGTGTAAATCAAACGTAGCAAAATCTCTACTGATTGTTGTTGCCCTTCATGTTTTGGGAGGCCTATAAAAAACAATTTCAAAAGTTAAAAATCAATAAGTATAGTTTTTGCTTGACTCATAGTAAGATGTGCATGTGTTAGCCTGCATAACAGGCGTTATTGGGGGCGCTCAAGCGGTTTTTGGGGCGCGAGCGCGTAGCGCGAGACACGAGCGCGAAGCGCGAGACACGCACGGGGAGGAAAAAGAAAAAAATAACGCCTGTAAACACGCTATTGTTCGGTCTCTTCCAAAATTTTCATCTAGCTAACGTAAATCTTTATTGGCTGATTTGTACCACGTGATGCATGTTGTCGAAATGTGAGATCAAGATGTGAGAAATCAAGCTGTTAGAACCCAGATGGCGTTGAGTCTGGAGAAAGCTATTTCAAAAGCTCTTGAATTATTCCCGTATTTAGATAATCTAAAGAACGAACAGCGAGAATATACAAAAGTAACCACTTGCATGCATTAGAATTAATAAACAGCTAACATGCTGGAGATTCAAATATTTCAAACCGGATGCGGGATGTAATCACGCCATACGCTGACAGTGGAGGTACTGCCTAGCTCCGAGAAACACGTCAACTTAAACGCAGAATAAGCTCTGAGGAGTTAAAAACAATTGCAAGATGCACTATTCCAATATAGACTGTGACTATCGCATAATACTTGGATCTTAGAATCTTTTAGCCGTGATGGAGAAAAACTATCTCGCGAGTTATGCTAACCGCAGACTTGCGCTCGCAATTAAATCACGGACTGAGATCAACAAATGAACTGATCCTTAGCAGCGAATAATTCCTACTTAAGCGGCTACTACTGATCTTGCAACTCTTTCTCTCAAAGTGAGCCAAAAATCTCCTTTGTTATGCCAAAAGCTATCAAACAAACTAAATATTCCAAACGGTTCTGGAAAGCGTAAATTCCTCCTGTCAGTATCACAGCTAGAGATTTTTTTGCTAAGATCAAAGAAACGACAACATTTACAACAACAGGCCTGTTATATCTTTATTTTGATCCAAAAGGAAAAATCTGTCAGGCACTTACTTGAGAAAGACTTATTCTAAAGCTGACGAACAGGATTTGTGTTCGGTCTGTCACCTTTTATAATAACTTGTGTTCATTCCTTGAAATCCGCGTCTTTGAGTAATCGAAAAAACTGGAACGGTAGTACTTTTTTTGGAAAAAGATCACCACAAAATCTTCAAAAGGAATTACAAACCTTTGGACCATAAACTTTTGTTGGAGTGCGCGACATCGTCGCGACTCCTCGCGCCCACGGAATTTTATGCAAACAAATTTGGCGCCTTCAGCCACGTTTGCCGCGAATAATTTTAACATTTTTTGATTGGTCGCCGTAATTATATGCCTGTGAGAATGTCTGATTGTTGTCTATCAATTTTAGGGGGCGTGTGTGTGGGCGGAAGAGACCGAACAATAGCGTGTCTACATGCGTTATTTTTTCAGTTTCCTTTCCCGTGCGTGTCTCGCGCTTCGCGCTCGTGTCTCGAGTTGCGCGCTTCTTGAAAGAAAGTAAAAACGTTGTGCTGTAAAAAGGAAGCGGTTTGAAGATTTTTTTTTTACCTAAATATATTTCGAAATCAATGTTTTGGTTTGGTTTGGGTCAGTCCCAATGTGTGCTTAAACTATACCTCTTGTGATACAAGGTGTGTATGACACGTAGCATTCGTATAAGAGGGTCTGAATGGGGTTTAATGTTTAGTGTTATGTACCCATATTTTTTAGTGTTTGCTGTTAAATTGGCCAATATTTTAATGTTTACTGTTTCCGAAGAAAATACTGTTAAGTGTTTGAAGGGTATTACGTAAAAAAATAGTCTTTTAGCATTGTAAATACTTAACTGCTCTGCAGAAATCGCTAACAAAATCACTCAATAGACCTCTTTAGCTTGTATGTTTTGTTTTCCAAGTGTAGGAAATGTAGATCATGTTATGTCACCCTAGAGAACTGTTTCTATTGAATTTTGTTTACTTCACGTGCATATGTATGCATAATGTATGAAACGACAAAGGACAAATTCCCTTCAAAACATCACATGACCTACATTGGGAAAACAAAACTTTCAAGCTGAAGAGGTCTATCGCCTGAACTTTGAGCCTGTGCTCAAAGGGGCAGTAGTCTTTTCTTTTCTACCCATGCGCAACAGTATTCTGGGAAACCTGGGGACCAATCTCGTCCCAAGAGCCTGCGATCCTTTGGTTAGAGTCGAGAGCGAAGAAAAGCGTCGGTCAAAGAGCAACATCATGGTGGCATCCGGTGTTGTTAAAGTTCAAGTGAGCTTCTGTGGAAGCGGGGAGGATTCTGCTTTCGAAAGGCATGGAAGCAGGGTCACTTTTGACCTTGAAAAGCAATCCAGCATGGCAGCCGTCAAGAAATATCTGACCGAATTTCTTGGGCTTTCTAAGCTTCCGGGGGGCGGGGGGGGGGGGGGGGGGGGGGGGTGTTACCCCCGACAATTTAGGATAGGTGTGTGCCGCCAAGGTTCTCAAACCTGACCCTATTTAAGGGTAGAAAATCGAGATTTGATACCCTTTTTAAGAACCAGTTTTAAAAGACCATATCTTTTTCGTTTTGCGCGTTGAGGTGGATACTGCAATTTAGTGACCCTATCTAAGGAATATCTAAGGATCACAATACCAAAAATACCAAAAAGGATACCCTATTTAAGGACTGAGCACCTTAAAAACCCTACCCTCAGCGTAATTCCAATGGAAAAACGGAGAATTATGGAATAAAGTGTTGACTGGCCAAGCACAACTCATAAGCTCGTGATAATGTGACTTTCATCTTTTGTAAGAATTATGGGAGGATTTTTGTAAATTTTTCTTAGCATTGGTTGACTTTGAAGTAAATGCCATTTGCTCATGAGGATATTCTTAAAATTAGGCACAGCCGGGTGGTGCGTTGCAACGAAAGGCAGGATTTTTTCCGCGCTTTATCTTTTTGTTGTAGCGCTGACTTCCTTTCACTAACTTTGACTTCAGATGTAATTCTTTTAACGGTATTGTGAGGGTAGCCTCAAGCTCTGAGACGTAATTTGAATTTGTTGATATTCTCGTTGAAAGATTTTGCTGAAGAGTTAGTTCTTAGAAGTCTTAGTGCTTCACCTTTTATGAATCTTTTTCTGACCCCTGTTGGGTGACAGGAAGAGAATTCGGTGTACGGGAAAGTCTCTGTCGGTTTAAAGTGTGTGCGGATATCGAGGATTGCTTCCTTGTTAAATATCTCGCCTTTGAAGACAGTTGTAGGCAGAAAGTTTATTTCTTTGCCTGAGATTTCAGCCGTGAATTTTATTAGAGTGGGGTCTGGGGTCTGTTTGCTAGGGCAATGAACTCTTCTATAATCTTATTTTTATCGGCATTCCACAATGAGAATATGTCGTCAATGTATCTTTTCCACTCGGGTGGTTTTGTGATGCTAAGTCCAATTATGTCAGTTTTGACCGCCGACATAAAGAAGTTTGCAAAGGCAACAGCCATCTTTGTGGCCGTCGCGTTCCGTGAGTTTACGTTTTGAGATAGTTTGTTACGCTGAATTCGAACGAGTTCTCTTGGAGTACAAGTCTTAACATTTCTCTGAAGGAGTTGGTCGGTGTGGGAGGGTTGTCTCCATAGAAATTCTCGAATACTTTGTATATTGTGTTAATCCCCTCCCCTTGTGGGATATTTGTGTACAGGCTGGTGACATCTAAAGAAACTAAAAAGGTGCCTTCTTAAGGTGGCTCCAGGTAGTTTTTTTGGGGGTCACACTTCCCTTTTTGAATGCGCTTAGTATACATAATCTTACTTTAGCTCAATGAATCTGAATTTGATACCAGATGTTAGGCTTGGATGAAAGTTTTGGATGATGCTCTTTTTATGCTAATCAGCGTTTCCATAGCAACGGTAAACAAATATGGCGAAAAACAGTTTTTCCTAAGTATCTTTCGATTTTGGGGCTACCCGCGACAAGCGAATAAATGCGCTATAATCTACACGGTGCAGCACACTAAACGGGAAAATTTCAAACAAATTAAACTGAACTTTTTAGACATGGTGGCTATAAATCAAAGGCTTGCTCTTGAAGCGTGCTATCTTCTGATTCTCGCTATAAGCTGTCCTTATGTTTTTTAACTTATTTTGAGCCTCACTTGTGCTCATTTTGAACGTTTCGGCAATTTTTGCCGAGCAGTTCTCCTTTTATCTGTTTATTTTTAAAATCTTTACTGAATTTGTTGTATATACAGTCAAATTTCTGTACTTCTTCCATGAAAATGGCGTTGTCTACTTGTGTTGTGGACGCCATTTTGCTGAAAGTGAGATAAACTTTAAGTGCATTATGGGATACAAGGCTTTGGTGTGCAATGCTTTCTGGGACATTTTGGATCGCAAGGATCGCAAGAGTGGTTTCCATATAAAGTTTTCTCGATCGCAAGGATCGCAAGGATCGTAAAGTTTTTGGTTTCCATATGATCGCAAGGGTCGCACAACACTTTTTTCTGCGATCGCTGCGATCCTTGCGATCCTTGCGATTATATGGAAACCAGGCTTTAGCCTCCATGGTGGAGTTCTTTGGCTATTTGTTTAACCCTTTGAGAAGTTTCTTTTGCCTTTGGTCTTTCGAGGGGTGTGTAGTTATGTCTGTCGTCCAGTTGAACCTGACCCTCCTGTATTTTGTCTCGTTTAATTTTATGCATTGTGACTGTAGTGGTGTCCTTATCCTCTTTTTTTATGTTTACATCAGAGTTGTTTCAAGCTCTGTAGTTGTTTTTCTTTCGTTTAGCGGTAGTTGTTTTTGGGATTGGTGATCTCTATTTGCGCATGTTGTATTAAAACTGTTGTATAACGGAAACTGGTGGTGAAAAGTTCGTGGTTCATATACATGTAAATTTAGCAAGGAAGGAATGACATTAATCTGTCATTTTAGTTGAACATTGTATCTTTTTTTAATGATAAATCATATCCCATGAATTACAAGTGAATTACAAGAATTTCTCTCACCGAGAAAAATCGTATCTTTACAGACTTTACACTGTAAAAGATATGATATCTTTTACATGTGAATATATCGATGACGTCATGAATGAACTGTTTGTTCTTGGTATAAAGTCGAAACATTTTCGGATTTCTTCTCGGAAATCTTCGGAAATGATCGAAAACGTTCAAATGACCTTTGAACAACTTTCCGACAATTTTGGGACCGTTTTTTGTTTCTATCTGGATGAAATTTACTGTTACAGTAAATGTTTTACTGGTAGTGTTAAAATGCCTAAAATTTAACTGTTTTATGTTACAGAGCCCAAAAAATAAGTGTTTTAACACTTAATTTAAAAGTTTAATTTAAAATGTTATCGAGGTACCTCCATTCAGGCCCTCTTATAAATATTTTCGCTAACATGTTTGTGTGATCTCTAGTGAGCCTGCTCGCAAGATATGAATGTTGGAAAAGATGTAGAGGCATATGTGAATTAAGAAGCGAGCTCGCCTCAGGGCAGAAACCTGTCTATTTTTAACCCGTGAATACGCGCAAGCGTAATGAACGGGTTATCGGTAACGATGGCTAATTCACTCACTCACTCGCTCGCTCACTCACTCACTCACTTACTCCTTCCATCAGCAGTAAACTTAGTGACGTAATGCTTTGTTACGAATGCGTTTCGTAACAAGAACCGTGAATCCAGAGATAACAATAACAAATTTGTTGTAAACGAATATAAACAACAATAAAGTTAAAGATGTTTCGCATTTGGAGTCTTTAGCTCTATTTATTTAATTATTTAATTAAAATAGTTATTATAATTCATATATACTCTTCCTTTTTAATGTGATTAATTTAGTTAGAGCTTCATAACTAGTTTATAAAAGTATTGTATAACCTCCACCCACTTGTAACAGCGAGCCAACTCGAAAGCTTGGCTCCTTTGGCTGCTACACACTATTTCCTTTGTTATGTTTAATTCAATGTATAGTTAGCTTTGTTCTTACTTCTTTTTTTTCCTTATTGATGGTGTATTGTAATTGAATAAGTGTGAATAAATAAATTTGAACTTGAACTTGAACTTGAGTCTTTAATGCAACATTAAAATCGATCTAAAAGGATTTTCCAATCGAGACACGCGTTTTGATGCGTATCTACCTTTAAATAACATAATTTAGTCTTAATTGAGCACGTGTTCCTCGATGGTCTCATGGGCTAGCTCCGGGATTTGCACTCGGGAGGACCGGATTCAATCCACGCCCAGCATTTTTTTTTCTTTTCGAACTGGACATTATGAAGGGGTTTACTTGTTGTTGTTTTTTTTGCGTTTGTCAAAAATCCTTACGTTTAATTAAAAAATATATATATCGAACCGTGTTAGTGTGAAAACATAAGCTTACCACAATATTGCGTTACGTGTACGTTAGCATTTCTTATTCACGGGTTAGCTCTTAGGAGCCTTTGATTTCTAACTAATGTTAACGGCAATGAAATAATTTACCTCACCTAAGGTATCAGAATTTGTATTGATCAGTCCACTTCCTTGAGTTGCAGTTTGCTGTTGTTCCAAATCTTCAAAAAATGATGACCACATCTCCTTGTTTTTGAGTATTACTTCAAATGCTCTGTCAGTTTCGTCTATATAAGTGAATTTTGTCCTCCCCACTTCATTTCCATCTGGTTTTGTGACAATCACCGTGACAGTCTGCCCCAGCACGTCCCCAGCTTAGATATGGAAAACAATTAAAGCCTAGCTAAAATAGGAGTACCGTGAATTTAAACTCTCTAATACCGGGCATCTTATACTGGCAGAGCACAAAATGATGTGACTCTCGAGTAGCTTGCAGTGTAGGAAAACATGTGATTTAACTAAAAAAACAAGTAGCCGATTACATCTTCACAAGCGAACCATTTGGTCCCAGATTTATACTTAGTGGATGGCCGACTATTTCAGACAAATAAAGCAAATTTTGTTTTGTTTTGAAAACGATAACATCTCAAACGCCCGAAACCGTCCTTTTCAGTAACGGTGGCAAATTCACTCACTCACTCCATCAGATGTAAACTTTTCTTGGTAATTCCGCTGACCAGTGCACAAGGCTTTCGTGGCACTGCAAAGGAATATATATATAAAAGGGGACATTTTGAAAGCGCTGCTCCGATGTTTTCCATTCGGAGTTTTTCGATGGAACATTAAAAAAATCTGCAGGATTCAAATGGATTTTTCAACAGAGACACGCGTTTTAATGCTTATCCTCCCTCAAAATGTCTGAGCTGGACATTGTAAAAGTCATGTACTGTTTTTTCTTTGCGTTTGAAGTCGGTCAATTTAAAAAAAATTATATCGAACCGTGTTTATAAAAACATAACCTATCGCAATATTGCGTTACGCCTTAGCTCGCGGTAGAAGGTTCAAATGACACGCTGGCATGCAGTTATATCCAAATTCTATACACTCGGATTCCGGCATTTAGATAAGCCTGGGAATTTATTATCAATCTTTAAATGTTTGCCACAAACTTAATTTGGGCTAAATTGCAGAATACCCCGCAACTTATTAGCATCTTATTGAACAACAATAGTGTCTATTGTTTAATGCTCGTTTTTCCTGGGTTAGGGTTAGCGCTAGGTCTAGGAGTTTGTTAGCAGTTGCGGGGGTATTCTGCAATTGCTCCTTAATTTGTAATATCGTTCCATCTTTAGCAGCAATTATGGCTCCAGCAAAGTAAGGATTCTTTTCCCATCGAAGACTCGAGCCTCGGAGATCGAGCCATTGAAAATATTCAACTTGCAAAAGGAGGATTTTTCAGGTATCCCATGATGCAACGCGAATGAACTATATTATCAACTGAAAATTGTGTGACCAGTCATTTGCCATGGAGTTGCTCGAAGCGAGCGCATCGTCCACTGCGTAGATTTTAGCAGTAAAACATACATCACATCGTTCAATCTGGCTTGTTGTAGGTTCCCAACGGTATTAGTACACGTTTGCTTCCCTGAAAAAGTAAAGAGAGGGGCGACTTTGTCTATTTCTGAACACGGACAAATTGAAAGGCATCGATGACAATTTAGACTTCGATTTCCGGATTTCCGGTAGATGAAAAAATATTGCCATCTTCCATATCACTTGTAAAAACATGAACATCAAGTGATTTATTAGCTTCGAAGCGAAGGAAAGTGTCAAACGATCATATGATTTGACCAAACTCATAAAAGGAAGCTGCAATTGCACTTAATACGATTTTTCCTTCGACTATAAAAACGTAAACAAAGAATCTACGCGATCGAAGCGAATTTCAACAACGTTTTGGCGCTGATTTTGACCAAAATTCAACGGTCATAAATTCATACAAAACGTGGGGACTTAAGGGGACCTTGAACTGCATTTAAAAGAGTCACTCTCCGGGCACTATCAGGCGTAATTATATGCTAATGTCCCCAGGATTAAAAACGAAACGCGGCAAAACAGATCAAGGGTTAAAACACAACAAAGAAACGAAGCGGATCAGCCATGCATGCCACTCGAAACAAAGAAAAAAATATTACGATACATAGACAAACAGGCTCGGATCAAATGATATCTAAGTAAACTTTAATGTATATAGAAACCAAATAACGATTTGATTCACCTTTTATCGCGTTGGAAACGAAGAAAACGTCTCGCGAAGATCAGTAAAATTTCACCATGTGTACTCGCCATCGCAGAAAATTTGACACATTAGGATCGATAATTACGCGCTAGGCGTCATGGGATACCTGAAAAATCCTCCTTTCAACTTGCATTCGCGACCGGGTAACGCAAAATCCTTTGACACTCCTTTACGGACCTTATTTTCTATTCACAAAATAAATACCGAAGTACTGTCCTCGGGTCGTACTTATAGCCTCTGCACCTTTGGTGTTGAATCTTTCATTTAGAGCGTTTCTTATTCACGGGTTGGCTCACAGGAGCCTTTGATTATGACAAAGGATGTATTTCCTAACTAACTCACGCAGAAGAAAGAAACCTTTCAAAAAGTGCCAAATGAGAGAGATCTCGTGAATTGGGTCAGAGTTACACGCGAAAAATCGAAAGGCAAAATCAAAGGGAAATCTGGTCTTCCTACCACTTGCCACTTCTTGTTTAAAAATTTCACGTTCTTCAGCGTTTTACAGGAAACGTCTACTACTTAAAGAAAGTCTAGTTAAAGACCAACAACGAGGGAGGAGGGGGGGAGGAGGCGGGAGGGGGGGGGGGGGGGGGAAAGAACGGGGTGTAAAACGAAGAAATGTTTGCTTTGTGCGCACTGAGCAAGTGTATCGATGTTTGGTTTCAGGCAAGAAATATGAAGAAAGGAAGTTTAGTTTTTATGTTGCAAACAACGTTTTGGGCAGTTTGCTTGCAATTTGCATCCACGACGGTCAGAAAACGGCATTAGTGGCATGTTTTAGCGTGACAAAAACTGCACTGTGTGAAATGAGAGAGAAATGGATGACGTAATGCGTTAAATTTGTTGTGACCTTAGGAGAAAGTGCAATCATTATTGTGTGTCATAAATTGACACGTTGTTTTGTCAAACTTAGAACAAATTCAAACGCATTTCGTTGACCAAATTCAAAGCATTTCGATAGGAAAACTTTCTTTGCATTGTACAATTTAAAATTAGGCGAGTTGTTCCTTCAAAGTGATAATATCACTAGAAACAAAGGAAGTAGTCCATTCACAGAATGCTTGCTTTTTTTTTACTCCTTAGAGCTTGGTTGCAAAGAGCGTCGTTTCCCTCTATTTCTTTGTTTTTCTCATTGCAAAAATCTTGAAACCACCCACAACAACCAACTTTGAATCCTTAAACTCGAGTACTTTTGAAGAATAAAAGCGATAAAATTTAGAATCTGTGTTGGCCGTGCGAAAAAGCAATAAAACCTTCCATTTTATGTAGCGGGGCATCGCCACATATGGCCACGGCCCGCTTAAAAAAAAATCATAGGACATCTACTTACGTGGAGTAGTACCAAGCCATGAATTTCCTCCATACTGTCGAACGGCTCCGTCTTGCTTCGTTCCAAAATAAACTATCAAATATATCACTGAAACATCGACCTGAAGATTGTTTAACCTGAATGGAGTTCCACCCTGGTTGAAAATTGATAAATGATACTTCATAAAGAGTCTAGTAGAATTCCGAAAGCAGCGGCTCCCATTGCTTTCGGAATTAGCAGCTCTAGGGGGCCGCAACTTTCGGGTAGCCCTTCATTATCGGACTGCTAAAATACGCAAACCAATCCATTCGAAGTAACAATTATTGAACGAGGGCAGTACTACCGCAAAATTGGATTTTTTAACTAATAATATGAAGGGACCCAAGATAAAACAGTTTCGAATTCTATATTACGTTAAAGACATCAGTGAGGATTCACGAATACTGTATACGCGCGATTGGATCTGATTCGCATACAATATACATAATTCTATGCGCATTTTGATTGGTCATTACCTGTGATCTATTAAAGTACAGGCCTTATACCATGCGCGATTTAGGGGTAACACTTATTCTTTTGTTAAAACAATAGAATATTAGAGCACAAAAGAACGACAATACAATAGAATACAATACCATAGAATATATTAGAATACATAATTTTACCTAATACAATGAATGTGTACAATGTACAATAGAGCTAACACCCTAAATCGGGCATCATATGACAGGCCTCGTTTGTTCAAAAGGTGGATAGCGCTATCCACCGCATAAATCACTATCCAGTGGATAAGTATTAACAAAATCCATTGTGTTATCCGCTGGATAGTGATTTATCCGGTGGATAGCGCTATCCATTCTCAACAACCTGGTCCAGACGGACAGCTGACGTCATGGAGAATTTCGGACGAGATTATTCAAAACTGGGCAAGTGAAGGCATCCAAAAAATGTTTAGCAGAAGTTATTAATAATTAAGAGGAAACGGGAGCGAAAAGTAGTTTTGTTGACGTGGAAAATGCCGAAATTAGAAAAAGAAATCCTCGAACAGTCATGATATTACAGTCGAGAGCTACGAGGCTAATCGTTTCTTCCTGATTTCCACTGCCGCGTAAAATGGAAAAAATGGAAAAAGAATTGGTTTCTTAGTTTAGCATTTGATTATGATTATGACTGTTCGAGAATGTTTTGTAATTTCGGCATTTTACACGTCAACAAAACTACTATTTGTTTCGGCTTTGCTTTTTGTTAATATTTATTGTCTGTAGCTTCGTTCAACTAAACATTTTCTCGATGCCTTTACTTGCCCTTCCCGGAATAATCTTGTCCATATTTTCAAAATAGTCCACCGCATGTTGGAATTGTCCATAACATTTAGTGTCTTGTATATTAAATAATTCTAGATACCTAGCGATTCGAACTCTTTATCTATGAAATAGGAACCCTACCCACTCATGGTGGGTTGCGAAATTAAAAATAATAAGGAAAAATTAGTTTACCTTTAAAGGTCCCCAATTTGGTACGATTTCAGTCACTTGAAGTGTTCCATGTTGGTCGAGATGTTGACCTGGCTGACAACTCTCGGCTACATATTGACAAATTATGGAAGGTCAGAAGTTGTGACGTCATCACGTTTTACGTGACCAAAGCGTGCTCAAATGAAAGCAATTTCCTGAATTGGACCAGAGATAGACGCAAAAAACCCACTACTTTTGACAGGCAAAATCTCAGAAAAATTTGGTCTTTTAAGACTATTAAAAAGAATTAAAATTCCTACCAAGTCCCACTTCTCCTTAAATATTTTCACTTTTTCTAACATAATTTTACGTGAAAACTTATCCTGTTGAGTTAAAGACCCAAGGTTCGGGACTGACTTTTTAGGTTTCTAGCCTAGTGGCCGTAGTGACAGGTTAAAATTCACCAGCACTGGGGACGGATGGTGAAGATTGGGGCGGGGGGAGGGAAAGACAATAACATGTGTCACACTGATTAAGATAAAAATCTCAGACACTTGAGTTTCTAATTTTAGTTTTTTTTTTTTTTCATAACCTCTTGCTCACACCTTCCGAACGTGTCTAAGGGACCGATTGGTTATTACGTGCTGGGGGGGTACAGTGGTTTTTAAGGAGGTAATTGTTTTAAACAAGCTCCGTTATGGCAGGGTTCTATCTAGGATTTATCGTTTGTCCCGAGTGGCCGAAGGCCACGAGCTTCCTAGGGGGTTCTGCCCCCACCCCCCCCCCCCCCCCCCCCCCTCCCCCACCGAAATTTTTTGAAATGAATATGCGCCGACAATGTTACAATTAGCTCCGATATCATACTAATGTGAACTCTCGACAACGGCACTTTTCCATTTCTTACCAATGGTCGTAACAACTGCAAAATTCTAGATAACAACGTAACTGTAAACCGTGTAAATAACAACTGACGTGTATATAATAAGTTATCTGACGCGGTAATCACGTGTGAAAACAAATACTGGAAAACAAATCATGGCAATTGATCTTTGGAAAATCTCCCTGATCAACTCGAGGATCTAAATGTATTTTCCTTCTCCAAAAAGTTGAATTGAAATTGAATTGAATTACAAAGCCAATTTGCGCTTCTTTACGCGTTTGTAATGATCTACCACTGACTCCAGGGGTCAATTTAATAAAACGTTTACACTTGTAATCTACAAGTCGGACCATTGTATTTACAAGCGCAGACGAAAACGAGTTTAATAAACAACGTTACAAGTCCAAGTTACAAGTGTCCGACTTGTAATTACAGGTGTAGCGCTACACGTGTAAAATATGGTGAGTATCAAATTTAATAAAACTTTTACAAGTGTCCGACTTGTATTTTTACAAGAGTCCAACTTGTAAATCACAAGTGCAAATTTAATACAAGTCGCATGTCACTTGTAAACATTGAGTGCGACTCTTGTAAAGGGAATTACAGTGTCGAAATATGTCGTCTTCTAGTGAAGAAGAACTCGATCAGTTATAATAAGACGTCGGATTATACGACAACCAAGGATTTTCGAGGAAAGACGGCTTCTAGACATCGAAAATCCAAGGGTATTTCGTGAGAAGTTTCGTCTCCCCGTGAACGCCTTCGCCCATCTTTTGGAGTTAATAGGCCCACGATTGGAGCACAGAACGAGACGCAACAGAGCGCTGACGGCAAGACAGCAACTTTTGGTATTCCTTCACTTCCTAGGGACAAATTCATTCTATCACGTAATGCATTCTTGCCACGGTATGTCCACATCAATAGTTTGGCACATCATTCAACGTGTTGTCCCTGCAATACTTAGCTTTAAGCGAGAGTTCGTACGATGGCCTGACCAACCTCTTAATATCGCCGCTAAATTCAGAGACATAGCAGGTTTTCCCTGTGTCGCGGGATGCCTTGATGGAACTCATGTCCTTGTGAACCCACCTCGTAATGACGAGGAGGCTTATGTCAACCGCCATCATACCAAATCCCTCAATGTTGCCATGGTAGCAGGCCCAGATTACACTATCTACTTCTGTAGCAGTCGCTGCCCTGGAAGGTGGCATGATTCCCTAGTGATCAAGGAAAGCACTCTGTGGTACAGCCTTTGAGCTTCAGGGACACAGACCATTCCCAGAAGCAGTTATCCTAGGTGACTCTGCCTATGCCTGCAACGACTGGTTAATCCCCCCTTTCAGAGGAGACGTAGAAGGGGCTCGGCTTAGGTTTAATGTGGCACATAAGAAAACACGATGCTCTATCGAAAGGGCATACGGCGTGCTGAAGAAAAGATTCTACGCTTTACAGACGGGAATGAGAGTGAGGGACATGAAGAGAGCTGCCGAGTTTGTTCAATGTGCAGTCATACTGCACAACCTCTACACTTTATTTAGCGATAGGGGTGATGATCTGCTTGACGACGAAGATCTCGGCATGGTCGAGAAGAACGAGAGAACAGACGGCAGCAGCTGTTACAGCACTTCCTCTAAGTGTGAGGAGTGATACAAATGACACTTCAAAAGTGCAAGTGTTTCACTTTGTCAAAGTAAAACTGTCAACAAACAAAATATGCCCCGTTCAGTTATGGGTTGACTACAGGTGCCAAACTAACCTATCATTTTATTGTGAGACAGTGACTATATTTGAGACACATTTATAACACAAAGCATACATCTCAATTGATCTCTGGAATTAAAATGAAATGTAGCCATAATTCTGCTAGTTTAATCAGTAACCATGCTAAGGTACACGTAATTGTTCAAAAGATTACTGTTATTGTTACGTTGAATAGCATGGTGAACTTCGTTAAATAAAATTAATTTTCCAGGTCCTTTCTTAGCTTCTTAATCTCCAAACTCAGCTTAATATTTTCGAGCTGGAGCTTCCTCTTTCGGAGGCGCAATATGTCTTCTTCGGTCGACTTGGTATCTGAAGTTGAACACTTTCCTTTAGCCTTAACAGAACTTCTACTTGAATTAGCTGATGGCAAAGCCTCTCGTCTAATCTTCTTTGGCGTTGGTGTCTGCTTGGACAGCATTTGAAGTAAGCAAGCACTGTTCTGTCCACTCGTTTCTGCCTTTTCATCGTTGTCAGTTTCACGGGTCGAAACTTCCACTACATCTTCCCCGGTGTAAATTGCATCACCACCTAGTTCAAATAAATTCAACACAACAATAACTTTAGTTTCTCAGGCTAGAGCACCTGTTTTGGGAAATTATAAGCGCCCATGCATGATAGGGTTCTGGTCCTTTTTCGCTATCGCTTTTAGGTATGAATTGTTATGTAATTGTTTCCTACTTTTGCAAAATACGATAGCTCTTCCACATGTTGAGAACGTTACTTTTTGTTTTGAGTATGAAAAAAAATAATGATAATCATAGCATTCTCATTTCAACCCCACCCTGGGCTAGAAAGTTTGCGCGCTAAATCATATTAATACATGTATGGATAATCAATATTTTACCTTCAACACGTGGAGTTGTTGTGACAATAATTTCCTCTCCAAATACAATGTCCGAGTCCGCCACCTTCACGGGCTCTATGTTGGCGCTTTCACGCCCTAAAACATCGAGCACAGTTTCGTCCAGCTCCGTCAGCTCTCCACTTCCACCTTCACCAGTCTTCTTTGAATCGCTTACTTTTTTAAGCGTACCCCGGCGAATATTTGCCCATAAAACATCTCTGACGGTTTTTGCACTATCTATGTTGGCGCCAACACCGTTTAGTTGCGTACGAATCTTTTCCCACGCTTCTTGTTTCGCCTTCTTCGTCACTGTCGACGAAAAGGCGCCAAAACTATCATTTTTGGAAAGATTTCCGTATAACCCCATACATTAGTTATGCATACTTTTCTCAAAACTAAAACAAAAGCCAAAACAATAAAACGCCTGAAGAAAAACAATAGCGCATACATGTATAATTAATGTATGGGGTTGTACGGAAATCTTACCTCATTTTTTGGTCCCTCACGAGCTGCGCTAAAAGCAATTATTGCTGTTTGGACAACATGCCTGCTTCAGAAAAGGACTGAGAACGTCAACGAAGGAAGCAAAGACGCACGTATTAAAGGAATGATAGTAAAATTTGCATTTGTAAAAGTACACTTGTATTCAAATGGGATTACAAGTGTAAGGCTACAATTGTTATTTACACTTGTATCCGCACTTGGGATACAAGTGTAAATTACAGTGTGGAAAATTCTTTTATCGAATCCTTGTATTTACAAGTCGGACTTTACACGTGTAAGGTAGCAACTACATGTATATAACAGTTATTAAATAATGGCAATCTAGAAAAAGAATGTTAAAAAAATATATTATACAGAATCGCGTATGTCAAAGAAAACACGAATTTTCATTGGCTAACGAAGCGAAGGTATTTTGCGTGGAATTGCATACAATAAACACTTAATGACTGGTCCCGAGGGTAACAGTGAATTTTGTTCATTAGCTTCTATTACTTTCTTTTGCTCCGTCCACCAGCATGACCGCTGTGCTTTTGTCTTTTGAATCCTCAAGGAATGGTTGCAAACCACCTATACTATCTTTTAAAACAGTGAGCTTTGATTTGAAGTGACAAATACAGACGTGCCATTCACAAATGATAAATTTATCTAGAGTGAATTCCCCAAACTTGTATTCCAACTTCTGTCTTGTACAATATCAAAAAAATCCGGTGTAAAACGTATACGAGGAACAAAAGGCAAAAATGACAGTAATAATATTAGTAGTCTGGTTTACTTAGAACTTAACATCAATGAGACGCGAAGTTGAAGTGAGAATAAAAATATTTCTACTCGAGCGGAGATGTGCGTCCGTGATCACAAATTTGCCTTCTTTGTTGTTCAAAGGTTTTTCCGTGTTGTTTAAGCTTACCGCTAATCGCAGCAATTCGCTGTGATGAAATTCTTAAGTGCCGGCCGGCGATAACAAACTTCCGAAGTACTAAAGTGGCTGTTTCTTGGTGTTGCGGAATCCATTCAGTTGGTTAGCTTTTGTGTTGTGGTGCGGGTATTGTTCAGTGTCTTTTGAATCTTTTGTTTTACGTCATTTGGTGATCAGACCATCCGCAACACCAAGAAACTACCATTAAAGTCTAGTTTCCACCACAAACGTTCACAGTTTGGCTCCACAGTCCACATTACGGTTTAGTGTACTAACAGCATCAATTTCAGTCATAAAACGGCTTTTGCGGTTAAACAAAACTAAAATTTGTCGCTGCACAAGGTTCTTTCCTGACCGTGCGTGATGCACCGTGATTTTTAATTAGTCTTGATTTCTATTCGCTAGCTCTTGACTGTTCATTGGCTTTGAAATAGCTTTTCCGCTGGAAACGTTGTTTTTCTTTTGCATATACACGCAACACATTGATACACTGCCCGAATATAGTCATAAAGCTCTCGATATACGTGAGGTCTACATGACGTATATCTAGCGATGGAGGTAATTTTCGCATGCCCGCAATTTCGTGTTTTTGGAAGAAAAATACGTGAACTATTAGATAAAAAAGGGAAAAACTGAGAAATGAAAAAAGAGAAGAAAGAAAAAGAGAAAAATTATTGATTACATGATTGGACGAAAAAGGCGCGAAATTTTCGCGAAGTCGCGGTCGCAGTCTTTCTTGGCGAAGCTGAATGAAAGCTGGCTGTTGTCGTTGTTGTTTCAAAGTTCAACCGCTCGACAAGGAGTAAATGAGGAGCACAATTTTCGGAAAATGCCTTTAGTAATCACCTCTGGAATATGATATAGACTTGATGCTTCCTCAGAAAAGTGAAATTTAACGTGGAATTCACTCGTAAGGCAATGAATTTTTCTATAAAATATGATTGAAATGAACACTCATTTCGACAAGAAAATAGCCATGGTGTGACGGCGTGAAGAAGAGGGAACCTGGGAACGAGTTTGCCGGTGAACAGGACAATCACGAGCCATAATTGTGGAAGTTCCCCGATCATGGCTCCTGTTGAGCTTGGATATTCAGCTAATTCTTGCAGCCGTTTCAATGCAAAATGAATCCAGTTAACTGTTTTAAATCTATTTACGTTGAATTGTTGAAAAAGCAATGGACTGACCTGTACTGTTTGAGAATTATAACTAAACAGACGAAGTTCTTGCTTATTTGTTCGCGGTGTTCATGTCGGCTGAGATCAAAAAACGGTTTTTGCAGCTTGGAAACAAAACAACTGATGCATTCAATTCATGATGCAGCTACACGGATCGACTTTCTACATGGACATGTGTGCTTACTCTATGTACAAGTCGACACTAAGTCTACGGTTGGATTACCGCTGAGTTAAGCAGCCGAGCTTTGTGAATCGTTCTAAAACAACTTTTTTTTAAAAAAAGTTAATATACTGTCCGAACGACTTGTAAGCCCGTGCTTATTTGCTTTAAGGCAGGTATGCACCTGATGAAGACAATACTTACGTTGTAGGCAATGGAAGAACGAACAAGACTGTTGCTGTCTGTTACTGTACTAAAGGTATAGTACTGAACCGTTTTTCACTACCTTAGCAAATTTTGTGTAAGACTGAATAGCGTAGTAATTTATCGATTATTTCTCTGGCCATAAACTAAATAAATAAAATAAAGAAACAATCTTTGCCTGCTTACCCGTTTCGGCTGATGAGACACCGCTATCAGTTCCCTGATTTTGATATATTAAAAACAAAGAAAAAAAATGTTACATTAAAGGGATAGTATCACGAGGTTCCACGCGCGGCACTGTTCACTATTCTTGCACCGGAATTTTGGACATATCACTGTTAAAAGTGATTTTTTTCTTTCTTTTGGCTATCAAAACGGATTTTTTGATTCAACAAATACCTCCACTTCTCGACGGCCTTTTTGAATTTGCGGAATCAAACTTGAAAAGTGGGCCGACGTTTTCAAGTTTCGACCTCGTGATACTATCCCTTTAAATTTGTCAAAAATCTGTACGACAAACTAACAAAAACTACTTGTAAGACGCCATGCCGGGGTTTCACATAAACCCATGAAACAAAATTAAACAGTTATCGATGAATTTAGTCAAAAGGAAACGATAAAACATGCCCTCCATGGAACTGGACATTGCAAATTCTGAGGGGGAGGAGGGTCTCAAAAGCCAAAGTGTGAAGCTCAACAGTGGATTTCCAGCAGGGTCTGTGTAGAAGGAAGGGGGGAGGGGGGGGGGGGGGGGGGGGGGGGGGGGGGGGGCGTTGTAATGAAAACCGGGTATTATGGACAAGATGGGGGAAAACGAGTCACATACGGCTGCTGTGTTTACAGAATAAAATCCGATTCAATCCCATACATAAATGCGTGTTAAAATCCTACAACTGGCGACGACGATAAACTGCAAGGAACTTCAGTATTAATTGCCAAGAACGAAGCGATGACCGTAAACATCGAGTTTGGTAGCATAAATTCGTTCGACTGCACGGGCAATCTGACGAGCATGGGACCCCGCTGGAGGCGTTGGAAACAATCTTTTGAGTTGTTTTTTTTTTCTGGAGGCTAAAGGAAGCTAAAGTGATTTTAGTGTTGATTTATTGTCTTAGTGTGCGAATGATTGTGATATGATATCTAGAATGACGTAATTGGGATGTTCAAGAAGCACGTATATATAGTTTTAAAATTAAATGCTTGAAAATAAATCAGTTACAATGGGGCCTTTGGTTTTGCCTTTAGTGGCAGTCCCAAAATCCAACGGTGACGTGCGAGTTTGTGTTGACATGCGTAAGGTGAATGAAGCTATAATCAGCGAGAGACCTCCAATACCAACACTTGAGGAAACATTGGAAGCACTTAATGGAGCAGCTGTGTTTTCAAAACTCGATTTGCGCTCGGGCTACCACCAGGTCTGCCAGATTGAGCTACACCCAGCATCTATAGTTCTTACAACGTTCTCAACACACAAGGGACTTAAGCGCTACAAATGCTTAATATTTGGCTTGCCATCTGCACCGGAAATGTACCAATACGTGATTCAGCAAACTCTACAAGGAATCCCCGGAGCACGGAGCATTTCCGATGACATCATTGTGTGTGGATCTGACCAAGAGAGTCATGACAAGAGTTTAGAACTGACACTCTCGCGCCTTGAGAGAAAGGAACTTACACTTAACCGAGAAAAGTGTATTTTCAGTGTACCAGAATTAGTTTTCTTTGGATTCAAAATTTGTGCTGATGGAATAGCGCCAGATATTAAACAAGAAGGTTGATGCAGTGAAAAATGCAAGAACACCACAGAATGCAGCAGAAGTGCGGACTTTTCTCAATGGCAGCATTTTGTTGAAGTAACGAAACATGAATAAAGCAGTTTTCTCTTTATTTATTTCATCAATTGGAAGAATTGATAATTTTTTGAAAAGAGGGAGAGTGTGATCTCTGTAGTCGAAAACTGTTATTATTCTTATAATTTTCTTCTGTAGTTTTCTTATTGCTTCCAGTCTCGATTGATATGTATTTGCCCATATGACATTTCCATAATGGAGATATGGATAACCTAGTGCATAATAAAGCGTTCTTAGTACTTTATGTGACACATAATGCCGAGCTTTACAAAGAATTCCAGTTGTTTTTGAGATTTTGCTTTGAATATTATAGTCAATGTGTTGTTTCCATGTTAACTTGGAGTCTATGTTTATCCCCAAGAATTTTGTACAATCTACTTTTTTTATCTCTTTGTCGTTGATTTTTATTTTTAATTGCTCCTCAGTTTTCTTATTTTTTGCTTTAAAATTATAACTTGGGTCTTTTTTATGTTTAAAGTAAGTTTATTTGCTTTATGTATGGTTGAGTACTTTAATATTAGGGGGGGGAGGGGGGCGTGAATCCAGGGGAGGGTCATTAAGTTTTTACTCACCAATCTGCAAAAAGAATAAACGATAATATTTCTGAGCATTTGTGGATGTCATTCATGTAAATTAACTGAAAGAGCAGTGGGCCTAGAACTGAGCCTTGTGGTACACCACAAGTTATTTTTTCTTCAGTCGATATCGGTATTATTTAATTTAACTATCTGGTTTCTGTTTGTTAGATTATTTTTAAACCATTCAAGAGTTATTCCCCTTATTCCATAGTGCTGAAGTTTAGACTGAAATTAAAATAGAGTGGTCAGTGACAGTATCAAATGCTTTTGATAAGTCTTTTTGTCAATTGCATCCGTTAGCTTTGCTATTAAATCTATAATAGCTGTCTTAGTCGAGTGATTTTTCCGAAATCCAAATTGTTTACTGTATACTATGTTGTGTTTTTTTATAAAGCTAATTAATCCGCTGTTGTACATTATTCTTTCTAATATTTTTGAGAAACATGGTAAAACAGCTACTGGTCTGTAATTAGAGAACAAACTCTCGTCTTCATTCTTGTATACAGGTGTGACAAGTGACGTCTTTAAGTTTTGAGGAATCCTACCTGTTGTGAATGATTTATTGAAAATTGAAGTAAGAGGTTGCTTGATAAGAGGCGCTATCTGTTGTACCACTCTTGGACTAAGGTCATCAATTCCTGTGCTTTTTGTAGGACCTATTTTCAGCAACTCTTTTTCTACCTCATTTTCCTTAACCGGTTTAATAAAAAAGCTTCATAGTAATTTATTTCTAAAAAAGTTTCAAATCTTATAGAAGATGGTGCTATTTTTTCGGCAAGGGTAGGGCCTACATTTGCAAAATATTCATTAAATTTATTCGCTATGTCAATTGGATCAGTTATCTCACTATTATTATGGATAAATGCTTTTGGCAAATTTTTGCGGGTTTTCTGTTTGTTGATTTTCTCATTTATCATACTCCATGTTTGTCTCATATTATGTTTAGTTTGTTCAAATCTTTTCTTATAGAATCTCTGTTTGGATATTCTTATTAAGTGATGCAGCTTGTTTCGGTATTGTTTATATTTACATTTGTTTTCAGTTGTCTATTTATAACAACTTTGATATCTAGTTACTCTTCCGCATGGCCCAGCCACTAAGCGCGATTAGCTTTTGCTATTTCTGAGTGGCTGTGCTCTTTTTCTTTCACAATTATTTCCTTTTAATGATTCTGCACTTTTGTATTGAGAGCACAATAAAGATTGTTGTTGTTGTTGTTATTTTCTAGTGAGGATCTTTCTACCCTATAGAGTTAGGTGCACTTTAAGTGTTTGAAGGGCATTACGTAAAAAAACAGTCTTGGCATTGTAAATACTTATCTGCTCTGCAGAAATCGCTAACAAAATCACTCATAGACCTTTCTCTCTTATATGTTTTGTTTTCCCAATGTAGATCATGTGATGTCACCCTAGAGAATTGTTTCTTTTGAATTTTGATTTCTTCACGTGCATATGTATGCATAATTTATGAAATGACAAAGGACAAATTCCCTTGAGAACATCACATGACCTACATTGGGAAAACAAAACATACAAGCTAAAGAGGTCTATTATATTATTTAAGGGGTACAGAGACAATTAAGATTCTGGACAGGTACTTTTTAAAATCAGTATAGTAATAACTTTCTTCACAATTCATGAACTAACCTTTTTCTTACGCTTGGTGATCTTACTTAATTCGGGCTGATTCCTATTGAAGTAGCCTCCGTCATGGTGATATGCTTTTGTTATTTTTCCATTTTTCCTTTTGTGGAAGCCATCTAAAGAAAAAAATTTAATCATTTAAGCCCCTGCAATAGTGATCATGACCAGATTTCTTTTTTATGGGTACTCCCAACCTTAACGGGTCATGTGTCCTTTGGAAAAAAAAATTGTACAGTATGCGTCAGTTTCAAGTTAAAGTAATATCACAAACTACATATGACCATATATCAATAGAAAGCTTTTTATTATAATAATAATAATACATTTCTATAGCGCCTTTTCTCAGTGATTCAAAGGCGCTAATTGGCATTCAAAATACACTAAAAATATAATCTAAATCTACAATGTTAAGTTAAAAAAGTCGCTTAAAAAGAAAAAAACAAATTATTTACAAGTAAGATGTTCTAAAAAGCTAAAAACGTTACAAACAAAAATCTACAAAGTTAAGTTTAAAAAGTTCGTTTAAAAAGTAAGGTTTTAAGTTTACGTTTAAAAATGTCAATAGTTTCGGCATTCTTAATATGTTCAGGTAAGGTGTTCCATAGATAAGGTGCCGCAAAGGAAAAAGCACGCCGGCCATATGATTTGAGATTGACATTTGGAGTAACAAGAAGATTTTTTTTAGACGATCTAAGGTTGCGCACTGGTTGATATCGTTGAATTAAATCGTTCAGGTAAAGAGGAGCAAGGTCATGAAGGGCTTTGTAGGTGACTTTATGAATGTGAATATATGAAAATCATATATATTCATATATGTGAATCATATATTCACATATATATTCATCATATTTTCATATATTCACATTCATATAATTATATTCACTATCATCGGGTATATTACGAACTCACAATTGACCATCTATCCATGTGGCTCATCCTTGATAGCTCAGTGGATAGAGCATTGCACCGGTATCGCAAGGTCATGGGTTTGAATCCCATTCAAGACTGAATTTTTTTAGGTTGCTTTTTCAACTGCTTTAGTTGAGAGCACACTGGAAGGATCACAAATTTTACTCCAGAAAGCTTTTTTTTACAAACGGCCAGGTGCTGACAAACCGTCCTCCAAACGACCGAGTTTTGTTCAACTATAGGATAGGGGACGACTAGATTTAAATGGTTTTCGTGAAATTTGGCCAAAGTATTCCTGGGATAATGACTAAAAAAAAAAAAGTCCCAGGAAGTTTTGATATTTAAAATATTTTTCCTGTAGCGACCATTTACGCAACACGTTTTGCATTTTTTTACCTAGCACCTTATAGACACAGATATCTCCCAAACCAATCAGAGTATCGAAAACGCCAGTCACAGTTTTGTTGACTGATCCCTTGTGAATAACACAGTGCCGCTATTTTATTTGGTCTTGCCACCGCATTCGAATACCTAATAAATTCAATTGAACAACCCTTGATCATTTGGCGGTTTATCGATTCCGGCCTTAGGCCGTTTGCAAAAAAAACGTCGCTAAAATTATATTTGTTTTGAAAACTATATTTATTAAGCTTTCTATTGATATATAGTTTGTCATATTAACTCTTGTTCTTAGGCCATCGTAACTTGGTTAAAAATAAAACACAAACAGCGGTGATAAATAAGGTAAACCAACTCGCATATTTATAATAAACTTGAGCAAATTTAAGCAACATACATTTTCAAAAATAACCGTTACAGTGTGGGGCTTAAAAAATCTTTTTCGACCAATAACGAATGTTCATTCTTATAAACTGAGAAACAACTTGAACAATTTGTTTGTTCATAGACCTTGAAAGGAAGCGGGAAAGTGTAGCTTTAACTATCGGGGCACTGTTCTTTGGAATGGCCTATCAAATGAAATCAAAGCTGAGCCATCTATCGCATCCTTTAAAGCCGCCTTATAGTAGTTTTAATCTTAGGTAAACATAGAAAAATCCATTAGTATTGTAATTTTAATTAGAAATTTTTAACATGTTTAGGTCTTTATAGAGAATATTTAGTATACACGGCTCTCTGGAAGAGCATTTTGTAACTAATGATGGGATACCGTGTTTTTAAATAAAGCTATGATGATGATGATGATGAGTGTTTGAAAACTGTTTATATTGTTCAAAATAGGGGTCTGGAACCATGATTAAGAAAAGAACAATGTTGACAGTACCCTAAATCCTCTATTAAGCCCCCCCTCTCAAAAAAGCCCTTCTCTCTCCATTAATCCCCCCTTTTTGGAGCAAGAAATTCATTAAGCCCCCCTCTCTTTTAAGCCCCCCCCCCCCCCTTTCCTTCACAACCCAGACAATCAAAAATATAACGGCTGACTGTATAACTGGTACATTTGTACCGTTCCAATCCGGGCACAAATTCATATACACAGCACTCGCTAGCTTTGGGGAAAATATAACCGGTAGTTGTACTAAAAATGATCAATATTACGGTAGTCAATGAGTGGCGAACTGCTTGTGTTTCGCCAAATTGTAATAAGCTGCCCCTCTCTAATAAGCCCCCCCCCCCCCCCCCCCCCCCTCAAAAACACTTGAAATCATTAAGTCCCCCGGGGGCTTAATAGAGGATTTACGGTAATTTAATTTAGAACCGTACAGTCCGTACTATTAAATTACTGTTAAGATTGTTTTTTCTTAATCTTGGTTCCCAGGGGGCGGTAGGATTAGAGACCCTGGGAACGAGGTTAAGAGAATGCTTTTACTGAACAGGTAAAAATGAAGCAATAAAAAATACCGTGCACGAGGAAAATTTTGCGGATTGCCGACTGAATTTGTTTTGCGGAAGGAAATTTTTGCGTATCGAGAGAGCTAGAATTTCTGCTGGGAGGAAATGTTTGCGGATTTCTGGTCAAGTATAAATAAAATTTAAAGCAGTATCGGAATTAAATTACGATTTTACTTCCTGACCAGAGGTTTCTATAGTTTTAAATTGTGTTAGTTTTGAAAGCTGAGCAATTAGTTGACGAAACAAGTCGAGCTGGTTTGAGGTCTAAAAAATACATCACCATTTTTGCGTCGACGAAGGAGACGCTTCCTAATCTTGTCGGCTAGGCGGAACGAATCGAGAAAAGTGTCGGTACCAAATCTGCGCCATCTTGAAACGTCACAATAGTATCCAGCATGCTTAGCGCGTCGTCAAAAGTCACAATAGTATCCCGCATGCTTAGCGCGTGTTTTGAACCAGAAACATGCCTGAAACGCGAATGCCATGTCACAACGAGGTACCGAAGGAGACGCACTTTAATCTGTGATTACTTCTAGTTGCGTCGACGAAGGAGACGCTTCCTAATCTTGTCGGCTAAGCGGAACGAATCGAGAAAAGTGTCGGTACCAAATCTGCGCCATCTTGAAACGTCACAATAGTATCCAGCGTTCCCAGCGCGTGGAAATCAGGCATCATTCCGAAATGTCACATGTGAATAATCTATTTGTCTTGATTTAGTTTCGGATATCTTCCCGATTTTGGAATCGTACGGCTCAGTATTTCAATGCCTACTAAAAGTACGCAGTGGAAAAATTGGACGAAGGTTCTTCTCCGGACCAAGTAAGTTGTTGGGTCTCTTTGGAATCAAGCAAGAAGTTATCGGATTTTCCTCGCTACCGTTCTAGTATGTTTTGAATGTTCTATCTTGATTTTGCTGTGGTTCTCTGCCTGATTTGGGAAGCTTTCACCTAAATACCGACGTCGTTCTTCGCGATGTTCTACAGTACGGTGCAATTCGCTGTATGTCTTGTAGCAATAATTCACTGACCGGCCGCGCCAGGCGAACGTAGATTAACTTTACAGTGCTCGAAATTGCGCCTGTATCGGGCGCATTTGCGACTAAAGATTTCGCAGTTCTGTGGCTAAAATTTGTCTAGCTAATAAAGGAATTATATTCAACAGTCTTGTGTCTTACTTGCAACTGGTAGTTGTTATTTTATCCGAAAAATCCTGCGAAATTCATGTTGAATGTTGCGTGACTTAAGAAGTTTATCACGGTAGCACTTTTTCAGGCTTTCTCAGAAATTTCTCATTTCCGGTTCCGGTATTAATACATGTACTGAGGAATATGATTTCAGAATCGGAGAAATAACCGAAATGAAATCAAGACAAATATACTATTTATATGTCGGAAAAATCTGAGACCTTTCGGAGTACACAGCACGGTAGGATTTTGCTCGATCCCACGGCGATAGCGTGAATTTGTTTGATGTCGGCCCGTGATTGTGCCTGCGTGACATATCTCGCGACAACAACAACAACAACCTTTATTCATGTGTCAAATCTAAAATAGCAGTTATACAACCACTAACTGGGGACACTAAAAACTACCTAAAAAAAAACATAGCCCTTTTAAGCAGTGGCTGAATTAATTCATGAAACTGAGGTACTAGGTCAAGACGAGGTGCCACGGGATAAGGAGACGCACTATAATCTATGATTACTACTAGTATAGATTCTGATTGCGTCGACGAAGGAGACGCTTCCTAATCTTGTCGGCTATGCCGAACGAATCGAGAAAAGTGTCGGTACCAAATCTGCGCCATCTTGAAACGTCACAATAGTATCCAGCATGCTTAGCGCGTCGTCTAGGCGGAACGAATCGAGAAAAGTGTCGGTACCAAATCTGCGCCATCCTGAAACGTCACAATAGTATCCAGCATTCCCAGCGCGTGGAAATCAGGCATCATCCTGGGGAGCTGGGGTTCTGAAATGTCACATGTGAATAATCTGTTTGTCTTGATTTAGTTTCGGATATCTTCCCGATTTTGGAATCGTATGGCTGAATATTTCAATGCCTACTAAAAGTACGCAGTGGAAAAATTGGACGAAGGTTCTTCTCCGGACCAAGTAAGTTGTTGGGTCTCTTTGGAATCAAGCAAGAAGTTATCGGATTTTCCTCGCTACCGTTCTAGTATGTTTTGAATGTTCTATCTTGATTTTGCTGTGGTTCTCTGCCTGATTTGGGAAGCTTTCACTTAAATACCGACGTCGTTCTTCGCGATGTTCTACGGTACGGTGCAATTCGCTGTATGTCTTGTAGCAATAACTCACTGACCGGCCGCGCCAGGCGAACGTAGATTAACTTTACAGTGCTCGAAATTGCGCCTGTATCGGGCGCATTTGCGACTAAAGATTTCGCAGTTTTGTAACTAAAATTTGTCTAGCTAATAAAGGAATTATATTCAACAGTCTTGTGTTTTACTTGCAACTGGTAGTTGTAGTTTTATCCGAAAAATCCTGCGAAATTCATGTTGAATGTTGCGTGACTTAATCGTCGATTTCATGCTCCATTAACGCGGTGTCCAAGAAGTTTATCACGGGAGCACGTTTTTGCTTTCTCAGAAATTTCTCATTTCCGGTTCCGGTATTAGTACATGTACTGAGGAGTGTGATTTCAGAATCGGAGAAGCAACCGAAATGAAACCAAGACAAATATACTATTTATATGTCAGAAAAATCTGAGACCTTTCGGAGTACACAGCAAGGCAGGATTTTGCCTGACCCCACGGCGATAGCGTGAATTTGTTTGATGTCGGCCCGACGTTATTGCCTGCGTGACATATCTCGCGACATTTTCGCCCTTTTAAACAGTGGCTGAATTAATTCATAAAACTGAGGTACTAGGTCAAGACGAGGTGCCACGGGATAAGGAGACGCACTATAATCTATGATTACTACTAGTTTTAAAATATAGTTCCGGGCACGAAAAGTTATCGGGACTTTCGAGAACCGGGCCCCAGCCAGGATAACGGGGACAGCACAAAAAATTTGCCCCTGAGCAAACCTGCTCGCCTGCAATTGGCCCTTTTTCTCTTTAAATGATAAAGAGGTACACAAGAGTGCGTAAGCACGAAGTAAATTAGCCTGTTCCAGACGTTTAGATTGTGGGGAGCAGCGAAAAGCGGCGCGCGGCGCTGTAGGGTCGGCGCGAGGGAAAACTGGGAGAGAAATTTTTCTTTCGCGCCCCACAAACTAGAAGTAAATGAGCTAAAATGCAGAAAAAAATCCTTAATTGAAACATTCTACGCTTTGCGCCATTTCCAAAACAACAACTTTCAGCCAAAACCGTTGATGCTAAATTTAGTTGTCGCCCGGGCTGGCTCGCTTCATGTAAACTTTCAAATTTTTGGCATTTTTCTACATTAACATTTTCCGTTATTTATCGCTTCATGGATACCGGGCTGAAAGTCATCTCGGCAAAATGGACCATCTCGGCTAACCGGGCAACCCGGCTCATATAATCGTTGCATAAATAATGCTGGCCGGCAGAAGTGGAAATGCAGTTCTCGCCTGTAATTTTCCTGTCATGTCCTGTATAGCGATGGATGGTAAAATAAAAATTTTGTCATCTGCTTCTCAAAAAAAAAAAAAAGAAAAAGGCGAGACTTTTGTGGTGATTTTCGCTTTTTGCTTTCAGTTTCAGCCAAATAAAGCGTCTCTTTACATACTTTGGGAGTGGCGTTGATCATAGAGATTAAACGGCTCGTCATGAAAAAAACACTAGCTGGCTCGGCTCGGTAACCGTTTACACTACGCATTTTATCCGAGCCGGGCCGTAAGTATTTCTGGTACCCGGTACTCGGACTACCTTTTCAGAAGGTCCGAGCACGGGTAAAATTTTGGTCCGGCACGGGTAGGTGAAATTTGGTACGGCAAAGCCATTTACACTGTAAAATTTTACCCGAGCCGTGCTACATTTTTTCGGTACCCGTACCATTTTTATCCGAGCAGTTCCGAAAATTTTGTGCAGTGTAAATGGGCCTTGCTTATCACTGTTTGTATTTGATCCAATGTGACGCAATAGATTGTTCACGGTATTGCAGTTTAGTTGATTTCTTATCTCGGAGCCTGGAACAGGCTAAAGAATATGAATTAATAAAACATGCGTTAGGCCGGCTAAAAAGTTAAAAACCATTATATTTAGCCCTGGATGTAAACGGAAGTGTTTTAGTCGACAGTCGTTCGTGGTTGGCCGAAATTCGAGAAAAGCGGCTACTGTGATTGACATGATGAAATGAAAAAATGTTGAAATTGACGCTGTTCATATAATTTTTCTCTACCAAAAATTATATGATTAAAAATTATATGTTCAAATTATATGAACAGCGTCAATTTCAACATTTTTTCATTTCATCATTCAGTATAACGCTGCGCAGGTAATTTAAATATATATTACTGTGATTGACATCCGGCCTCAATAGGTGGTTTGCAACCAATCTCTAGAGACATAGTTAACAATAGTGAAACGAACAAATGCTGGTGGACGAACAAAAGGAGCTAATGAGAGAACTATTGTTTATGTCCACCAGCATGGCGGCGATGACGTAACATGAAAACCACCTATTGAATGAAAGGTCAAAAAGGTCATCTGAACTCTGTCACTGCCATGTGAACCGCGCCTTCCATGTACTTGTGAAAATGGCAAAATCGCTCCTTCTCGTGCTGTCATTTGCATTATTTGTGGCCGTTCACGCAGTTGGTGATACAAACAAAAATCGAAAAGAGGAGGATGAAAGTAAAAGCGAGGTAGGTTTGTATCATTGATTGATCGCTGTGGCTAAATGACCGGGAGCCGGTCAAGGTTTTTAAAACTAACTTATGACCGGCAGACCGCGGATACTTTGACAAATTGAAGGAAGGAAGGAAATTGTGGGAACTTATCCAATCCCAACTATGCTATCTTAATTAAGAAGCACTAAGCGATTCTAAAGAGTTCCATTAAAATCTCAAACCCAAACCTCGAAAAGAATAGGCCTTTTCGGACTAAAATCCGCCATTTTGAAAATGGGGCAAACGGGTCACGAAATACTGGGAAAAAACTGGAATCCGATGTCCGATAATTTCGGTAACTGATTTGATATCTGAAAAAATTATGAATGGTAAACTTGAGATACTAGTTAAGAGATTTTTCCGTTAAAATTTGAGAGATGTACTTGGGCTACAAAGCGTGTAATCGCCTTTTGATTTTCAATACATTTGCCTGTAAATCGTGTCAAAGTCCGCGAGAATAGCCGTGAAATGTATGGAAAAAGGTGATTACACACTTTGTATCGCAGGTGCAAATGTATGGTCTGAATAAAATGTATACCAAATGTTAAACAAATGTATGGTCTGACTCTATGAATGTCCAGTTTATAAGTAAGGTCATGCGACATATGTTGCATTGGCATCAAAAGAATCTGCTCGCAATTTTATGATTTCAAATAAAACGAATTACGTTTTTGGTGATTGAGAGTGAATTCAATAGTGTCGTAACGAAATTCTTAAGCCGCGATAAAAAAAAAAGTAAACCATGATTTGCGAGGTCAAAATATTGGTTTAGAAATACTTGTGACAAAAATCTCAACTACCACGTCATTCCATTATCCACACCATTCCTCTATTTATGAGCGGGATCATTTGCAGTCCTCTATGGGGATCATTTGTGGTCCGGGATCATTTGCGGTCCAATTTGAGGGTCATTTGCAGTCCGGGATCATTTGCGGTCCCGGGATCATTTGCGGAGCTGTGGTTACAAACGTGAAGTGATTTTTAAATCACAAGTGAATACATATAGTGCCCGGGAAGGCAACAGTGGCTGCATAATGTACATGATCGATATCAAATGTTTCGCTGCTTTTTGAATGATCTAGCGTTATAACTACAGTACTGCTCAGAGATACATACATGTAGTAATATTAAGCGAACCAAAATTCACGTTAAGAATGCGTTATGAACGCATTGGTTTTAACGCGCTTGTGCGTTGAGCTGCATTAAGCTGTGTTAAGAAACGCGAAATAGTGCGTTAAAGTTAACGCATTAGTAATTGTACGAGTTTGGTTATTGTTCACTGCCATTGATATTTTGTGAAAAGAAGTTAATTGACGTTTCAAAAGACATAACATACCGTATTCTAATGGTTTTCATTCATTCAATCCATAAACCGAGCAGCACTGTTTATCGAAAGACATTGAGTCTCGAAATTGTTCATTTTGTCGCTCTGACTGAGCGCTTGTTTAGCCGTGTAATTGTCATGAATTTGTTCCCCTTGTTTTAGATTTCGATTCTTGCATTATTGTTGATATGGCAGTTTCAAAAAACAAAAGACTAGTCCCGGTGGACTCGTCTTTTCTTTTGGATTACAAAAGAAATGTTGGTTATGAATAACAAAGGCTTAACGCATTAAAGAAAACGCATTCACCCGATGCGTTCAAAATAACGCGAAGACAAATTCAAATGCGTTAGGGTAGCGTTAAGAACGCGAGTGCTATGTTCACTTATCTCTGAGCGGTACTGTAGCTAGTATGATATTGTTAGTGGCAGCGTTTTCATGGGACCCACAAAGCTTTATTTGCTACGTTGGATTCATTTAACGCGTCCTGGCTGGACACTTACATGTACATGTATAGACACAAATGAAAGAGGTAATAAGCCATTTCTAAACTCTATTAAGACACATGTAAGCTTATAAGCTTATAGCTTACGTTGTATGTAAATTCACACAAGTAATATTTCTTTAGTTTTGTTTCCTTGCTTTAATTAAACCTTTTACCACTAAGAGCCCTATGTTCATAGATAAAAATTTAGAAGTCTGCTCAGAAGCTCTCATTTGAATGGTTGCCATTTTCCAAAGCATTAATTTTTGAGAATTCAATAATTAGCATAATCTTACTGTAATACCAGTAAAGGACTCTGGTATTGGAGAGTTTAAGAAGGATATCTAACAGAATAAGGTGGTGGTAAACAGGGCTGTCATTTAAGTAGTAAAGTTTAAAAATGACTGTTAAAGGACAACAAGCATGGGAAGCTTTCTTAAGTTTATGATTGCCTATTTTCCTTGTGTAGCCTGCAACCTTAATAAAGCTTACAGTACGATGTGCCTAATACAATGCCCAACAAACAGTTTTACAAGTTAGCCAATAAGAAAGTGTGAATTCAATTGATGGGCACACCTCCTCATAAACTTAAGAACAATCAAAATGTTATTTTGTCGCTTCGTGTTTATCACACATATCCACAGTTACAAAAATAAATAAGCTGGTGATAATGATATTGTATTGGGTGCTCATGGTACCATGTTGCACTGTAGTTTGGACATTCCAAAATTATCAGAAGAGCAAAAACAATCTTGTGAAGGCAAAATAACCATTGAAGAAGTAAAGGCTATACTTGACAGCTTTCAAAATAACAAATCCCCTGGTAATGATGGAATTTAACATGTACCAATTGAATTTTACAAAACCTGTTGGGAATTAATTAGTGATTCCTTTGTGGAATGTGTAAAGGAATCCAATAAATATAGAGAAATGTCCAACTCTCAAAGAAAAGCAGTCATTACTTTAAATGAAAAACAAGGTAAAGATCGAACACTGATAGAAAACTGGCGAACAATTTCTCTCATTAATGTTAATGATGCAAAAATAATATCAGAAGTAATTGCAAATAGAATAACACAAGTTTTGCCAAGCATGATCATCCGTCACAATCAAACAGTGAAAGATCGTTACATTAATGGAGAGACAGTTAGGTCTATTTTTGATATAATGGAATTTACAGACATTGAAAACATTCCCAGTGTTCTTATTTTTTATTGACTTAAAAAAAGCTTTTTATACCTTAGAATGGTATTACCTTTTCAGCTGTCTTGAAGCCTTTAATTTTGGTCCTGACTTTTTAAATAATATTGGATTAAAACATTTTTATATAGAATATTCAAAGCTGTGTAATAAATAACGGCCTTAGCGTCAAATTATTTTAATCTAGAAAGTGGTGTGAGACAAGATGGTCACCCCCTTTCTCCCTATCTCTTCCTTTTAGCAATTGAAACTTTAGCAATTTCTATTCAAGAAAATGCTGAAATTGAGGGAATTAAATATATTTTAATAGGAAAGACTGAAACAAAGCTTCTTCAATATGTAGACGATACTACAGCAGTTCTTTCAGATATAAACTCGGCCAACGTTTTATTCCAACAGTTCAGTGGATTTCTTTTTAAGCCCTTTAAAGGGTGATCAGCGTGACTCAAATATCTCCTTGCAATATCAATGCCTTATCAATCAAAAAGGTCATGAGAATTAAGCACATGATCACACAAGATGAATTCTCTTGATATCTAAACAATTTCTCCCCAATATAGGAAATGTGTAGGGACATTAGAAATGAGAATTTAAATTCTGATGTTAGGGCTAAAAGGGTTAAAACCTTAAGCGGATTAGAGATTAATAGTTCCAAATCTGAAGGTATGTGGATTGGGTCTCTGAAGGATAATAATGAAAAACCGCTTGGTATAAAATGGCCAAGTGATCCCATAAAAGCTTTAGGAGTGTTTTTTACGTATGATCAAACACAACTTTACGAAAAAAACTTTCAAGAGAAACTAGACAATATGAAGAATTAGCTTACTGATATTAATTTGTTCTTCCAGAGGACTTTCCATTTACCGAAAAGTTACTATTATCAAATCATTACTCATCCCCAAACTAGTCTATACCTTATCATTCCTTAACCCCAACTACAGTATGTTGTCAAAAAAGCGAATCACATAATTGATATTTTTGTGGAATGGAAAAGATAAAGTGACAAGGCTTTCAGTAATTAACAATCTTGAAGAAGGCCTAGGTGGAATAAAAATGATAGATATAGAAAGCATGATAAAAGCTTTAAGACTAGCCTAGTTAGACAGATTTTCTATGATAAAGAACTAGAGTACATGAAAGACTACTCATGTACCTCTTGAATGATTTTGGAGGCAAATGTAAATTACACGATTAAAGATCTATCTATAACTTACTGTACAATCTTCTACAGAGAACTTCTGAAATGGTGGTCAGATTTCCGAGACATTTTTTTTTGACGAGAAAGAATGGTTGTCCATCATTTGGAATAATAAAGACATTAGAATAAACAGTAAGCCTGTTTTTTATAAGAAATACTATGATGCCAGAGTCAATACTGTTAATGACTTCTTATTCCATCTTAATAATATTGACTCCTTCAACCTTATAATGAGCAATAAAACAAAAAAAGCCAATTTTCTCACATGGACAGGTCTCAGGCATTCTATACCACCTTAAGCTTAAAAAAAGTGCAGTGCATTTCCACCAATGATAACCCTTCTTTTAAGTGCGGCAATATCATTTTTGATTTAACAAAGACGAAATCAAAAGATTACTACTCGTTGATAATTAGTAAAAAAGCTCAACTTACTTCCAAATAACGCACAAAAACTAAAACACAATTTTAATTTATGTGAAAAAGAGTTGAAACTCGGTTTCACTCTTCCCCACACAACAGCCACCGCGCCCTATGTCAAAGCCTTTCAGTATAAAATTTTAAATTCTATACTGTACACCAATATGAAATTGTTTAAAATTGGATACAGCGAGCACGACAGATGTACGTTTTGCAACCATGAACCAGCTGAAACTTTATACCACCTAGGCCTTTTTTATTGTCCTCACTGAAATCTGTTTTGGAAAAGTTTTGAACAATACCATCTTACAATAACAAAACAACTTAAAATACTCAGTTTACAAGACATCATAATTGGCACTATATTACATATTCATGTCCCTTAATTGCTAAATTATTTAATATTAATAGGTAAATTATATTTATGGCATTGCAAGAGAAAGCATTGTACTTCCAAATATTGACGGTTTTAAAATTAAAGTCAAAATAAAGTATCACATACACGCGTAGAAAAATACATTTCCACTAAGAAAAACATGCTAGCAACCTTCTATAAAAAAATGGACGAAGTATTTTCCTTTCTAAAAAAGTGTATACGTGTTTGTGTGTGTGACCTTTTGTAACTTTCGGTAACTGTCATTGTATGTTAAAATGTATGATTGAGTGAACGAAGGATTGTAATTTGACTTTATTAAATAATGTAGATATATTTTCTTGTCATTACAGCAATTGCACAGCTGTTTTTTGACTTTATTAAATAATGTAGATATTTTCTTGCCATTACAGCAATTGCACAGCTGTTTTTTGGCAATTCTATTTGTAGTTATCTCTTAATAATGCAATAAAAAAAGGCATGTTGCACTGTAATGATGGCCCTGGGTACTGTAAATAAAAATTCAATCAAACTAAGTGGAAGCTGCATGGTACAGTTTATAGAAAAAAAGTAAATCTTAAAATATTATACAGTGTACATTACTAGCAGTAATCACAGATTATGGAGACGCGTTCGAAGGAATTTCCAGCGGAAATGAGCCCCTGAAAAAAACAATAGGGGCGGCCATTTGGAAGACCGTCTACCAAGAAATCTCAAATTTTACTGCACATAAACCACAGGACAATCAACACGAAATTAGGATTGCGTTCTTCGAACGCGATAACTTGTGACCAAGGCTTTGCTCTAAATAAATCATGGGACTCTGCCCATAGCACTTAACATTACCACATACTGTTAGAGTAAGAGAACAGCTCTGGTTGTGACAAATAAGCTACTACATGTACTATCTGCTTGAATTGTTTTCTTTCTCATTTGTACTTACAGCGGTTACCAACAACATGCTACTCACGGTCTTCAAAAGGGATGAGTAAAGTTGAGTTTTAGTGGCACTGGCAACATCAATCAAAGGGGGTGTTTACATGACACCGGGGCGACTTTCGCGCCGGGGCGAGTTCACTCCGGTTCCCTCTTATGGCTCTACATTTGTTTACATGATACCACCACAAAAAATGTGTTGAAACTTGCTTACAAATTTGGCAATTTAATTGCTTTCTTTCACTTCTCCTGTTAAACGTATATTGTCCCAGTTTCAGCAAAATCTATCAAAATTTTTTTTTAGGTCCACAGAAATCTGCAGATATTCAGTGAAGTGATGAGGGCCTAATACAAGGGATACAAGGGATACAAATTCATGACGTAAGCACTTGATTATTGTGTGTCTACACAGTACAAACATTGTCTTCTTGCTTCTAGACAATTCACTCCTTAATCCTTTAAGCCCTAAGAGTGATCAGCATCAAATTTCTCCTTGTAATATTTATGCCTTATCAATCAAAAAGGTCACGAGAATTAAGGACATGATCACACAAGATAAGTTCTCTTGGTATCCAAACAATTTCTCCCACTACTTCTTTTTTATTTTTATTTTATTTATTTTGTTGAATATTTATTCAGGAGCATCTGATTTAGCATACACAGCTAGTTTAAACAGAGCCCTGACTAAATTAACAATTTAAACAACTAATATTAGATAATACGGTACTTTCAAATTTACGGAACTGAAATAGAAATGAATAAATATGAAATATACAGAAAGCTAAGGTATTAACATAGAGCGCTTAAGATGGAGTTTCGCCAAGATCTTAAATTCCTTGAGGTCAATTGCATTTCGTATTTTAGGGGGCAAGGCAATGAATGCCCACGCGCCATTGAGTCTAAAACTGCCCTGGTATTTGGCAGTTTTAGCTAAAGGCAAGCGCAATAGGTCACGGTGTCTGGTGTCATGGGAATGGAATTGGTGTGCGTATTTAAATTCAGTTAATAAATAAGCTGGCGCCAAGTTGTGTAAAGATTTATAAACAAGGACGCACTTAAGATAATCCCGATGCGCTTGAAGATTAGGCCAGTTAAATACGGTGTGCAACTCATCCGCACCTATAGATCGGCCCTCGATTATACATGCGGCACGTCGGTTTAGCTTATCAAGGTAGCCCTTACAGCCTATTCCACTGCTGTCCCAAACGGCTGCGCAGTAGTCAAACAAAGGTAGCATCATCGTGTTCTATAGTGTTACACATGTGGGCTTCGGCAGTACCTTGCGCGCACAGCGCAGCATACCCAATCTAGAGGAGATTTTTTTTGCCTGAAGAGTCTATGTGGTCTTTCCAAGATAGGGTTTGGTCCATAAGAACACCAAGATATTACACCCTGTCTAAATCGGTGTTATCTGCCCTAATTGAGAACCTATCGACTACACTGAGTCTCTGGTGCGTACCTTCTATACTAAATGTATAGGACTAGAAATGAGAATTTAAATTTTGATATAAGGGCTTCCAACAAGATGTTACATAAGAACATGACCATCAATAAACATTATTTTATAACCATCCTTGAAACGTTATTTGCACACAATTTCTACTCCAAAGAATGGAACGCCCCTGGAAAATGTGTTTTATGTTATCTAGTACCCAAACATATTACGCGCAATGACATTATCTGTAGTAACTGGCATTATAGCGATACAAATCACAGGAATTAACGGGATACGGGATATTTAGGCCAAAAATTAATGGGATACGGGATACTCAGACCCCCCTAATGGGGCCTCAGTGATGGAACTTTAAAACCTTTTGTCGCTATCAATGAATAATAATTTCTTCAAGGTCTTCAACATACATGTAGCAAACTGGCCTGCTGGCACCTAGTTAATCCAAGATTTAACACAAATAATCGCTTCCTGTTTGGCGTAAAATGCTGTAATTCACTTATAGAATTACTTTCTCAGGTATCATCCGATTTCATTTCTTTTTTAATTATAACAAAATCTACATCAAAACATGGGAGCGCTCGGTTTGTAATTTTTTTCAAATCCCTCCAAGCCAACTCAATACAACGCAAACGACTTGCTCAACCAATTACGAGTTAGAAATTTTGATGCTTGACCAATCAAGAACGGGTAATTTTGCCCTATTAAAAATTAAGATAAAATGCCCTCTTTGTCAGCCAATTATCAGCATTCAGTAATTTTACTCTCTATGTTATAATAAAAAAAAGCATACGCATATCCATCAACTCAGGCTACAGTATGTCATGAGTATCACGTCAAAGTACTGCCAGAAATTTACTCTATGTTTACCCTACCTTACATGTACATTTGCTGTTACAGTAATAATAAACATGCAATGTTTCATGCATGCACAAATCTTACAGTGGATCAGAGTACAGATTGTGTATCGGTTTTAATTAACATTTAGCTAATTGATTTTGATAATCTCTGATTAGGTGCACCTCAGGTTACATGTATGTCATACTGTATCCCATCAGTGAAATGAGCACAAGCATAATCTGCTAACAAATATCTCAGGTCATTTCCCTATATTTCCCTTATGCTAATGAGTTTTTTTAATAAATATGACATAAGGAGAAACCAAACTTTGAAGTGGCTAGTCTAGTCAGTTGTTGTCACTCAAGTACACGAAGAAATAAAATACAGGCGAACCCTGTTTATATATGGACACCGAAGGGACCACTGAAACTGTCTGTATTAACAGGTTCCCATGGATGACGTCATTTAAGTGTTTGATTGATTTTAAGGGAAAATATGGTAAATTACCGCATCTAACCCCACTAACACACTAAAAAATATGATTAGACAGACATTCGTAATTCAGAACATTTTTATTGGCTGCTTAGAATTAGCCAAATTCTCTGTATTAAGGAGGTTAACTTTGTATGAGATTCTTTTAATCCGGACCAGAAAAACTGTTTGTTGTCAGTATTAAGTGGGAAAATTTTAGACAAAATGTATGGGCTTTCAGCCGGGACCAAGACAACTGTCTGTAATAACAGTCGAGGGTGTCCATATTAAGGGGGTGTCCGTAATGCGAGGTTTGACTGTACATGTTTAGTGAAATCAATAGACTTTTTTTGCCAAGAATGAAATGTCAGCCAATATACATTGTATTACATATTCCTTTGTTAACAATAATTTCAATGGTTCATTATGGGATGTCCAGGAGGCAAAATTAATATGGCTGCCATATTGGTAAAAAATGTCTATATTATTAAATAAAACAGAGCTACAAGATATGATGGACTCATACTAGATGGTTCTATAAATAGCAGTACTGGGAAGATGTACCTATACAAATATTGTAATGTGTTAATCGAACAATACAAAACAATTTTTTTTGCTTTAAACCAACAGACAGCATGCAGTGGTGTCTGAAATTGATGAACAAGTTTTATCCATAATCAAGACAGAGAATGGTACCCTGATCATGACTTTTTAAATTTTTAAACAAGTACACCTGTAAGCTTTTGAAAAAGATTGCCTCAAAGTTACATGTATCAGACTAAAAAAATTCATTATGTACTGGCTATCTCAAATATGTTGAGAAACCCAGTACATAATGAAATAAAACCATGTTTTTAAAATACATGCACAGTCGAACCTCTCCTCACGGACACCTCTCTAATATTACGGACAGTTTCCTATGTCCAGACATTCTCATATATTTTCTTTTTAAAAACCTCTATAATATGGACCCTCTCTAATATGGACAACGGACACTAAATCTCGGCCCCAGAGAGCAAATTCATATAAACTTAACCTCTTTATTACGGACACTTCGGTGATAAGGTGATGATAGTTTGTGTATGTAATACAATTTCCTTTTTGTGGTTCAAAACAAATATCGAAAGACATTTTTAGAATTGTACTTTATATTACTCTTTTCGTTTCAAAACAGTGATTTGTATACAGTACTATAATTTTATGTAGCTGGGATGTACAATGAAGTACGCTACTGATAGACAGTGTCTCAATGCTGTATATTAAACAATTTAGATGTAATTAAAAGGCGAGTGTGGGCCTGTTTTCAGTTACTGAACACTTAAAACTATCAGTGGAGTCATAAAAGTGACGTCATCGTGGTGACCTCTATAATACAGACACCCCTCTAAGGCTATGTCTACACTATACCGGATAGCTCGTGCGCTGGCACGAAAACCATACCGGATAGCCTTTTCGTTCACACATGAAACGCAAGTTTCGGAACGATTTTTGCTCCGGAGCGCCGCTGCGACGCGGCGCTCGTGAAAGTGAATCGTCACATATCGGATAGATTCTCGTGCCACTTTCTGGGGCAGTGTGAACAGGCAATCGAACCGAACCGTAGCGGAAGTCAACAACTAGGAGCGAGGATTGAAACCCACTGAAAAAGAAGTAAATATCCAGTTCTGGGTCGTTTCTGTTCACACCAGGCCGGAGTATTTTTCATGTCGACATGATAAGCTATCCGGTATAGTGTAGACATAACCTAATACGGACACTTTGGTCTGTCCCTTCGGTGTTCGTGTAAGAGAGGTTCAACTGTAGTAAGAAATTTCCAAGAACATTACATTAAGAATAATTTAAGGTTAAAGTACACTGTACAATTCATTATGATTTTTAACATGTTACAAAATAAAACATACGGTACTTACAATTAAGCAGTTGACGTTCGAAGCTACCAAAGTTGTTGTGTTTGAATTTGTAGACTTGAAGGATTTTGGATGATAAAAACCTTTCCTTTTCCTGGCAAATTTGGAACCCATCTCCACCCTGCGGTAAAAAATTCACACCTCGGAATTAGCAAGTATTATAGCTGTTTAAGTTCGAAGCTAGAAGTTCGTGCTCTGTCAAAGTAGATTCTTTAACAATGTTTTGTTAAAATTCTGTCAGTTCTTTTACCTTGTTCCACCAAATAACTTCATCGTACTTATGATCTTCGACCATATTCCACAGTTTTTGTGGGAAACTGTCTTCATCTGCAGTTGCCGACGCCATTTTTTTGATGAGTACATCTATACTTTTGATAAAAAAAGGCGCCAGCTACTGGTAGAAATGTGACTGTGAACTGTTCGTAAATACCGAGCGCCTTCAATATGCGATTCTAGAATTGCACGTGATAACCGCAGTTCTGGAATCACAGATGTTTCTACTTCAGAAGCGTGACTATAAATAAACATAAATAACAATAAAATTGTTTAGACAAACGAGTCAGTTCTTCCGGCTTTTTCCCACGTTAGCCTTTGAAAAACAATTCCCACATAATATAAAGCATAATAATCCTTTCGATAGAGAATCAAAGTTAATGCAACAGTATGTTTGGCGATAGAAAGGTAGCTCTAGCGTGACTTTTTTTTTTTTTATGTGCCAGGAGCATCCTGATTCCAGCAACTCAAGCTCGCCACCGCCACCACGTGCGAGCGATTGCCTCGAACCAAGGCTTTCTGCCCAGAAAATCAGTGACAAATACTGTAGAAAATATTTGTAACGCCACTAAAATGAGAAAGGATGTCAGTCGTTAAGAATGTTTTGATATTTTACAAAACATCGAGCAAAGCGGTTTCGAATACGCGATCATGCGTGAGTGTCGTGCAGCGGAAGTAATTTTGACTGGCTGATTCTACAAATGTCAACCAATTATTAAAAAGAAGTCGGCAATAGACTTTGGGTGAGGGACGGACCATTATTTTTTCTGAAGGGGGGGGGGGGGGGGGGGGGGGGGTGGATGGGATGAGAAAGAAAACATTAAATTTATGCGCCTCTGCAATCATTTTTTTCTAAGAGCACCTTCCTGCAAACATTTTTTTTCATTTAATTTTTTTACAGTGCTATCTTCTCTGGTGCTAAAAATATTTAAGCTATTTTTGAAAATAAATCAATAGTGCTATAGCCAATTATTTTGGCCACTCCTGGTAATTTAAAGTTTGTTGTTCCTTTAAACATCACTCACCGTTTTAATTCCTACGCAGTTACTGGCGCATATAACGGGCATATGACAGGAAATATGCAAAGGGAGTAGCAGGCTTTTTCGCGATTCCACAGTACCGAAGTCCTAATCCTCTTTGACGATGTTCCCACAGGCCAGCATACTCGTACCACCCAGCCACCCGGCCTGTGGTACCAGCGTTGAAGGCAGGTTTATTGCTGATACAACTGGAAATGATTTCCATCGCCATATGTTACTCCAAATAACTTGTAAACGGTTAGCGACCCATTAGCTTTGATGGTGATATTGTTAGGAAGATGACAGACGTCTGAAACTCTCCCATTTCTTGACCGAATGTCAACACCCTGGCACGACGAAGAGCTTTTCGGCTACTTTTTGCGAAGGCAAGGTGAAGGAGTTGTCTTTTGCAGCAAAATGGAAAGAGACATCTTGAAGCTATTTTCAGCTGTATTTGCTTTTGCATCACTGAGCAATATTTCAGTTTTGGAACTAATATTTTTTAATAGTTTATCTGACATCTCTGGAAACATTTTTGTTTTACGCATATCGTGTTTGCAAACAATTTATTTCGTCTTTTCAGGCCCTGCAAACATTTTTTTTTTTCAATATTTCTCATCCCCTCCTCCAGAAAAATAATGATCCGTACCTAAGCCTGCGAGCACTTGTTTGGGGCAGGCGGTGTGCGTCACGACTTGCAATGCCCCATGGAGTAGTTTCTGGAGCGGCTCATTTTCCCTTCGTCTCCCGGCGGTACCAATCAATGAAAATCAATCATTGATTGCAATCAATACAATCAATAATAATCAATACCAATTAATTGATTGTTATTGGAAATCAATTAAAATCAAAGACTTAAAGTTGAGTAAGTATTGATTTTCATTGATTATTATTGGTTTCGAATTGTGGTATGCGTTTTGAGTTATAGTGATGTTTTTGTGAGTCGGTAAGAGTCAAACTGAGTTCAACATGAGAACGAGGCTGAATGATTGCGTTTTTCTTCTAGATTTTTATTTTTGGAGCTTGAAAAAGTTACAGATTGTGCCAAGAACTTTCAACCTCAGGGCATGCGAGACGCGCGTCTCGCCTTTACTCGCGTGGAGTGATTTTCACGCGCGCTCGCGTTTCGCTCGCTCTACTATCCCTGAGGAAAAAGGAGGGACTACTCGTAGTCTACGAAAATGAAAAATTTCTTAAGGTTGGTTGGCGAACTGTGCCATTCCTGTCACTTCGGTTTCAAAAGTAACTCCGTTGCTTCGCAACTCATTATACTGCTCCTCGCTGGGTCCTGGTTTGTGGTACTTTTGGTACTCCCGTCACGATGTTGACTCCCTCCTGCACCTGACGGGTCAGCAGGTCCTTGTGGGTGCTGGTGATCCACATGTCGAAGGTCACCTGCCCGCCGCCGTGGTAGTCCACCACGTGTTTGCCCACGGCGTTGTTTGTCTGCAGCTTGTTAGCCGCGTCTTGGTGATCTAGTCCTCGGGTGAAATCGTTCCGCGCCGACTCTCCGATGTGGTAGAAGACCATCGGCTTTCCCGCCTCACCTATGACCTTTCTGGCGCCGTCAGCTATGTCGGGGATGGTATCCGGCCCTCTGGTCTTGCAGTCGCGGCATTCTATTAAGTAGCAACAGCTATTTCGCGAGCATGGTCCCCCTCTCTTCCTGTTGGGCCTAGTTTCCGCGCTGCGGCACACTTGACAGTTTGTTCTGTTACACGGCCCTGTCTAGGGATCTTTTGCCAACTTCGAGCTCATCTTTTGACCTCCTCTTTCTACTATTTTTACTCGCCACCCACGCTCTGTCCCACTCCTCTCTTCCACCTCCCGCAGCATGTTTGCAAGTCTGTGGCCAGGCAATATTGCGGTTCAATATCTTCACAGAATTTTCTTCAGTAAGAAAACAAATTAGCCCAGATATCTCGTGAGACTATACGAAAGTTAATTTTAACAAAAGCAACATTACTTTTAATCAAGTCACGTGATATATACCCTCCTTCTACGTGACTTGTCACGGCATCTTTGTTCATCGTCGAATAGGAACTAAAACCTTTTTGCTGACGAAAATCTGCAAAGCGTTTTTATGTTTAGACTTCTCTGAGTCCAGATAAAAAAAATGATCACTTTTCGGAGTTGGAAGCTTTAGGAAAAGCTGTCAATCATGCATTTTTTATGAAGCCTCGCTTTTATGCTTAACAAAACAGTCGTTGATGGACTGACTTGGCTCGTTTTGATGGAGACAAAAGGAACCAATAATGTTAGCAAAACTGTAAACGATAAGAGACTAGAACAACACTGTTGTGGCTATATTAATGTATTATTGTTGTTGCTTTTATGATTTCGCCCAACAATAGTTTCAATAGCTAATTTTCACACATTAAAAAGGGAGGTGGAAACACGTTGTTTTGCACGCGTAATTAATTATATATTTATTCACAAGATTGAACCAACCATACAAAATATTACTGACCGTACGGCCCCGCTGACGCAGTGCTACAGAAAATAGAATCGCAAGGTGGCGTGAACGGGGCCGGACGGGTTGACGTGAGCCGGTCCGGAAAAAGCCGTCCGGTCCCGCTCGAGTTCAAGTGACCTTGCACCGCACGACTATTCTTGTACGTTTTCACTTGACGTCATAGCAGCCATATTGGTGTTCCCGTACAAAAGAATTTTAATTAACTTCTTTTGTTAGGAACACCAACATGGCTGCCATGGCCTTTGTCATTTGAGTCCCACGGGACTGAAGGTCACGTGAGTGAAAACGCTCTATTATAAAATACTTAGGCCCGGTTCAAACGTCGAACTTCACATGTGCTGAACTTAATGCAAATGAGCAATATCCATTGTTCTTGCTCATTAGTGCATATTATCAAAATTTTAAAACAGTATCATGTGTATAGAAAAACCACTGAGAGCAAACACGAACGTGTTTGCAAACATTGATAACTTATTACAAAATTAACCGACTTAGTTTGCTGTTTTCATTGGTTCGCTTTTTTTGGAACAAAGTAAAGGTGATGGCGTGCGTAGTTTTCTTTCCATAAAGGGTTTCCTCGTTTCAGTATTCGGCTTTTACCTGAATGCCGGTACGATCCTTACTGCGAGAGCTGAGCCTGAGGAAGCTGTTAAAAATAGCCAGCAGTCTTTTCCAAGTTGGAGTGGTTTCAATGCGTTAGTGTTTCCTGAAGCCCCATGCTCGTCTATGTTAAATGGCCAACCTGGCTCATCAACAGAACTCAGCACCATTTACACCGTGCCGCAAAAAGTTCAGAAAATGTCTGCGCAGTCGTCACGTTTGATTTGGCCATGTATGTTCGGAAATGCTAGGCTAGCGTACACTTAGGCCTGCTTCTATTGGGACTGCTTCTATTTAAGACTTCAGCAGATAAGCTAGAGAAAGTAAACGAACGAGCTCTACGCTTTGTATTTAAGGACAAGAGCACTCCATTCAACGAACTGGTAAAAATGATATATGGAACCACCTTGAAAGAGCAAAGAAGTACGAAAATTGTCAGTACAGTTTACAAACTGCTAACCAATGATAATGCACCACAAAGCTTAAGGGATTTATTAGAACTTCGGCAATGCACAAAATATATTGATGGACAAAATATATTGAAACTACCAAGAGCTAATACCACCAGATATGGCTTACAATCATGGAGCTACCAAGCAGCAAAACTATGGAGCAATCTTCCAGATAAAGTGCGGACATTTTCCAGCTATAAAGCATTCTGTAAAATTTTAAACGATACTGATATATTTGATATACCTATTTGAAATAATTTTAATTAATTTTACATTGATATTTAAATAGTTTTATAAGTCAATGTAATATACTTTCTTATATTTATTTATTTATTTATTTTTTTTTTTGTGGCTGTACCTGTAAATTAGCTGGATAGCTAAGTGTATGGTTCACGGTAAATAAAGGTTTATTGTATTGTATTGTATTGTATTATTGTATAGAGCAGTTTTCAATTGAGTGTAGTAAAACCAAAACCAAAGTAATTACTCTGACCAATCACAGCAGTCGTAAACAATCCAATGAACCAATCAGAGCTCGAAGCAATTACATGTCGCCGGCGCCAAGCGCGGGAAAACGCGTGCGAGCAAGTCACGATTGGTTTTGGTTTTACTTCTGATTGGTCGAGAAAGTGGCGCGAGATTTTTTAGCCAATCACAAAGCGTAGCAATGCAAAACCAAAGCAATTGTGTAATTACTTTCGACACTCAATTGAAAACTGCTCTATAATCAGAAACCCATAAGTGGGTTGAAACGTGTAACTGTCTCTTGTACGCTTCAAAACAAGCTTCCGATTATTCATTTTGCTAAGAAGTTGTTGCAGCCATATTTGGGAAATCAAGATAAAAATATTAACCAATCAATTCACTAGAACAACTTGCTTCCAATCTCCCTGGACCGAGGGGTTTCCAAATATGGTACTAAGCAAAAAATGAAAATTCAGAAGCTATGAATGCGCGTTACACGTTTCAACCCACTTATGGGTTTCTGATATAATACAATACAATACCATACTTGTATTGTATACAATATTGTATTGTATTGTATTGTATTTTCACTATTGTTCTCTTTCTCTCCCCCCCCCCCTTGTTACAATGTTGTGTATAACGGGACATGTTTAGTGCGTAATTGTTCGCTGAGATCCCAACATTGAATAGAGGGGTTGGGAGAGTTAAGAAAACATTGATGTAATTCACCACTGATGCTATTCATTTTCACAACCTTCCCAACTACTTTTGTCTGCAATTGTACGTTCTTTCATGGCATACATAATACTGAATTCAAATAAACGCCGGTACCTACAAGAATAAACGCAGGGTACGTTTATTCGGTTAAAACTCGACCTTGTCGACCCAGCCTCATTTGAACCCGACGTTTATTCGGGGTCCGGCGTTTTAAAATCTAGAAAATACGTTAAACCCGGAATGGTTTACCAAGTGAAACGAAAACATAGCCTATTCGCGGATTATGACGGTCAGATCAATTTGCGAAAACTCTCAAGAGGTCCTATGAGAGTTTGTATCAGGGCCTATTAGCGAGCGACCGCATATAGGACTTTTTAACCTGACGTCACGCTGTAGGTACAAAGCAAAAGATTTCTCATTAGCTTTGTTCCGTCCATCAGCATGGCCGCTGTGCTTTTGTTTTTTTAAAACCTCAGGGAATGGTTGCAAACCACCTAAAAGAGCGCTGCTAAAATTGGACAATAAATATAAACTTGCAGTACCCTTGGGGTTTAAATTATTGCTAAAATTTGGCCTGAACGCGGGTTTATACAGCTATTTCAATTTAGGTTGTCGGATGAGAGCTTCAAGCGTACGCAACGAGACCGCAAGGTACTTTGGGATTTTTATGTGTACGATAAATTGACCAAAGCAATTTAAAATACCTCGTCCATACAGCGAAGGCAAACATTTATGGTGCTAACATCTACCTCACTCATTGCACTAACAAACGCAAAATCGGCGAACTAAGCTAAGACCAATTTACAACTACCCATAGTTACTTGCGGTCTCGTTGCGTACGCTTGAAGCTCTCATCCGACAACCTAAATTGAAATAGCTGTATTCAAACGGTGACGATTTTCCACCCCCGCTCATTCGGGTGTGAAATGTTAAGGTGACTCTAAACATCTTACCAAATTTTTTTTTAAACTTTGCAAACGTACAGATGCATCTTAACATGCATGCTTATTACAAACCCGAACGTTACTTTTTAACGTTATTTCCACGCGTGTTTGTTTTGACGCTTTGCTTCAGTTTTTTTGACATTTTTCAAAGGTGACTCCCGAAACGTATGGTATTTTGGCAACAAATTCTTCGCACTTTTGTCTACTGTTCTTTTAACCTCAGGGAATAAGCGAAAGGATAAAAGTAAAATAAGTAAAGTAAAGCACAACAGTTTTTATTTTCTTTAGTGGGATTTCATTTAATATTAAGTGAAAACATGGGCAAGGATGTATAAAACAATTAGTTTATGTAACTATCTCTTCATCTTTCTCAAAATAATGAGCTTCTTTTCGTTGAAAACTGACCAAAATGCTTCGTGCCTGAGCAAAATTGTGTTGGCAAATGGCGCTGACAATTCTGCAGTTCATAGTTTTCAAACGCTTAGAATTTTTTAGTAAACTTTCAAAACGTTTCAGTGTATTGGTAATATATTAAACTTTAAACAGTGAAAATGACAACCGAAGTACTTTGCTTAGCTTTTGCACATTTCTTTCGTTTGACCGCGGTGGACATTTTCCCGAGCAGCGGCTGGTAATCGAGCCTTATTTCTTTTTTAGCCCAAGTGGTAGGCGACTAGAAAGCATAAGGAGGAGAGGAATGCAAATGAATCTGCGAAGACTGCAAAGCACACGATAGGGAGCTTTAGCAACCACGAAGGCAACGGCAGCGAGAGCAACACAAAACAATAGATTTAACTAGTAGTAATTGGAAATTAGGGGAGTGCGTTCGACAATTACGTGCGTTCGAGTGCAATTAAACGGATACGGCATCTTATCCCATTTAATATTTTAATCAAAGTTTATAATAGCCTTGTTCAGCCTCACTTTGATTATTGCAGTGTGGTGTGGGGAAACTGTAATAAGGGCCTTTCTGAAAAGCTTCAAAGGCTTCAAAATCGCGCAGCCCGCATTTTAATGTCTGCGAGCTACGATAGTATTAAATTTGGATGATGTGTTCCGGGCATTAGGGTGGCGTAAACTCTGTCATCAAAGATTAGAAAAGAAATCTATCATGATGTATAAGACCTTACATGCGATGACACCAGAATATCTACTATCAAGATTTGTTTATCGCGATAACGCGAATGCTTATCGTTTAAGGAATACCGAAAACAAACTAGTTCTTCCACAACCTCGCACTGATTATCTGAAAAGAAGTTTTTCATACAGTGGAGCTCAGTTGTGGAACAACTTACCCACAGAATTAAGACAAGCGTCTTCCTTAAGCGAATTTAAAACAAAACTAAGTCGCCATAGTTTTTAAGTAAAGTTTTAAATATATTTTGAACACGGCCTCCATGAAAAGCAGTTTTTATTTTTTTATATTTTACCTCTCATTTGTAGTTAGGAAGTTAGGTAGTTAGCTGATTATGATAATTTAAACTGATGGAAATACCGTGTATAAATAAAGTTATCTATCTATCTATCTATCTAGGGTGGGGTGATGGTACGAGGGGGTGAGGAAGTGGGAGGAGGAGGTGAGGGCCAATAGGCGGTGGTGGGAGGGGGGGGGGGGGGGGGGGCTGGTCAAGGAGTGGCAGTTATTATATCGTTGTCACATTCTCTGGATATTTTCAGTTGAGAACTATAAAATCCAAGTCTTGTTTTGTTTACATAAAATTGCTTTTCAACCTATGAAATTAATGAACAAACACATAAAAATGGACAACAAAATTTTCTTTTGACAAAAATTTATTCAAATATTCGTTAGTTTATGTTTAAAAGCAAAAATAAATAACCTGATTTGGCAATAGCAGTTATTGTAAAATTTGACGTCTACAAAGGTCCATCTCTCAGTCACAGTCTTCCATCTTGTCGTACCCATATGCCCAGTCACTGCCTTAGCTCAATTATCAGATGGCTTCCATGAAAGACGGCAGCTTCCTCTTGCACTTGCATGGGCAATAACAATTCACAAAAGTCAAGGACTTACCTTACCTAAGGCTGGGTAAATAACCTGAGAAAAGAAGAAGATAAGAGCAAAAAACTTGAAGTGAGGGAAAATTAAACTAAGAGTAAATTCTATACCTTTAACACATGTTTGTCCTACTTACCTATTAATTGACAAATTATATTATTGGAAGTCTTATGATAACTATTAATCGGGGGAAGCACATACATTCCCCTAGCTGTAAAACCATGTCTAAACACTTTGGTTGGATTATAACAGAACTAATGATGGTGTTCAGTGTTATGAAATCTATTGTGCTATGCCATTCGGTCTAGTCTCATGTAGTCTGTCTTCCTCAGTCAGTCGATACCGCAAAGTATTTGATGATTTTAAACTTGTTAAGGTGGCTGAACACAGTTATGAAAGGTTTGATTACCTGTACTAAATTATGGCATCACGTTTAAATGGTAATAGGTGGTGAGCCCATACTTCGTACAGTTAAAATACAGTATCGGGAGAGTCAGTTTTTAAAGGTGTCCTTGCGAATTGAGCCGTTTCCATGGCAACCGAACAGATTGAATACAACTAAAAAAAAACAGTTTTTCGCACTTAACAAAAAATCTACCCATTACATTTTTATATAAAATTTCACACCTGTAGTCGAGCCTGCCCTGTCATCGTGACAGGGATTTGGCATGATTCTGACAGACAGTTTTTTTTTTATTCACAAAAATAATTTTCACTAATTCTTGAGTCGTATTGATGATTTCCTCTGTCAGATTTTGATTTTTACGGTTTTAGTGACTGAGTCGCGATCTTGTCTGAAATTTTGCCAAAATTAACGAATTTCTAATGACTGGATTTTGAGAAATTGACATTTGTTTACATAACTAAGCGTTCACAATTTTTCAACAAACTGCGCATGCGCAGCATTTCGCTGGCTTCGATCTTGACAGTTCGATTTGCATTTGACAACGACGGACAAGATGAAACCGTTTAGAGCGGAAAATTAGTGTACGGGAGCTGTATTAAACCGCTGGCAATCGACCTGTGAAATGATTTAAAATCTTATGTAAAGCAACCATATCAGAAGTTCCACGAGGGCGACGGGCTGGTCTGTTCAGCGAAGTTGGTGGATTTGCCAGAATGGCAAGAAGGCCTTGCTCGCCATGTGCTTGCCATAACTTTTGAAGGTCCTTGTATCCAAGTCCGGAATCAGCCAGTCTCTTGGCCAAAGACCTTTCTAACACTCCATCGCCGATGATTCCTTCAAAAGACTTGAGTAAACTGTAGCTCTTATCAAGGTATGCCAGATCTTCCATGGCCGAACTAAGCGTCGTCGTATTGCTCTTGTTGATTATTTCAGCTGTGGTTGTGCGAATGGAAGAGTTGAAGAGGATTTTCCTTAGCGCTTTCACATCTTCAAGTGCGTCGTGGCCATCAAAATCAGTTTTAAAAAGATGTCTGTATATAGCTGCTTGGTTGATATTTATATAGGAGCCGTCGGCTGCTTTCAGAGCTTCGCATTCGCCTTTGACAAGATTACGAAACAGAACAAGGCTGTCAGCAAAGTAAATATTTAAATCTCTCATTCTCTGAATAAGTTCTGGACAGTAGCGAAGAATTGTTCTTAGTATTACTGGAGTGTCAAATGTGTTGGAGTTATGGCCAATAAGAATAATTTTCACCGCGTTACGTTGGACATCTTGCACGTACTTTGAAATTCCTTCGACAAAATCAACAAATGATTCCAGGTATTCATTGTACGGAACAGTTTCTAAAAGGACGCTTTCACGGTGAAGAATTTTTTTCCCACCGAACCATGTGGTTTGAAATTTGTTTACTCGGGTGGCATGAGGAGAAATATTTTTTTCTGGAAGTGTAAACTGTGTAAATATTTCGCCTCGTTCGCTTTGGGCTGCAAGTTGTATTATTTCAGCCTCCTTTCCCCCACAGCTTGTTTCTGTGTCGAAAACGACGAAAACAAAGTTTGTACTACTTATATCATCAGATGAACATGTAAGATATTTCTTGGGAGGTCGACAGCTAAAGGCAGGTACAGTTTTTTCAAATTGTTTTACAGTTTCTAGTGTGACTTTTGCTCGTTGAAGTAGATCGGGGTCCAGAGTTAAAGCGATGCCAGTCTCGTACATTATTCCGTCCCTGTTCAGCTCCGATTTATTTCTTGATTTTTTTTTCAGATAATTTTTCCTTCGCTGTTTTTTAAAATCAACAGTGGACTTCCTTTTTTTATGTGCATCCCTCTCGTTATCCATTGATCTAATTTTTCTTTCAGTGATTATACCAGGTTCAATGTTTGCACATCGCAAAGTATCTGCCAAATACTGTTTACCCAGATTTGTTTGTGCGACAGCCGCGGCAACTCGCTGATCGGCACTTTCACTGCCGCCGTAAAAACGAATTTTAGGAGCCTTAGAACCCACTGTACTATGAAAACTTTCATTGACTTGGGACGATGCATTTTCTACTATTTTGTTAACAACAAGATCACTGGTGTAGACTTCGAATAAATCAGTAAGAAGCTTTTTTATGTTTTCACCCTTCAAGTCGCTACCATTAGGTAGATCTTTGTGTTTGTAGTTTTCGGCTGGACTGTCTTTATGCCACATGCACCAGCTCAAGTTGTTGTCTTTGCATTGTTTATGGTCACCAAAGGCATGGGGGACAATTGCAGCTAGTGAAATTTTCATTTTTTGTGGCTCCCCTTTGTTTTGGTGTAAACAATAACTAAAACATTTCTTGAAATAATCAATGACTTTTGATGACAGTGGTGACTCTCCCGGACATCTTTTTTGCTCTGAACTTATCTTGTGTAAATGGCTCACAAGTGTTCTAGTTGCATGAGTACTGTCCGACCATTTCTCGACATTGTAGTTCACCTCTTCTCGAATCTTTGCTATTGTAGAACTGTCCTCGTCTCCAATAAACACTGAATATTTTACACCGTAATTTGGTGCTTCACTAAAAAGCTTCACTCCAACTTGGGCTTCCATTGATTTTGAAGAACCTGTATGGTTTAGACGACAGTCATGTTTAGCAGGCTGTACAGCTTTTGACTTAGCATTATCACAAATTTTGCAAAATTTATTAGAAGATGTAAAACTGAGGATTTTTTTAGTTTTTGAACCCATTATAGCCCCATGCCCAGTCAGCGAATCATGGGCTCTTCCCCGTTTTAGCCACTGCATGTCGTACGAAACAGATAAAGGTAGAAGACTATCTTCGTCAGGAACACTTCCAGTTGCTTTTTCGATTTCAATTTCATTTTCTAACACCATTTCGCAAGAATTTGCAGCAACATCTTCCACAGCTTGACCAATTTCTCGTTCACGTCTTTTGTATGCACTTCTGTTTATTGTGGGTATATTGAGGGTTGTAAGAAAGCTGTTGACATGGCTATACCCTATTCCATTGTCGATTGCACCAAGTGCAATTCTTGAATTCACATCATATGGCTGAGGTCCTCGCTTGCCATATTGGTGCTGCCTTGAAGTTTTAATTTTGTTGCATTTGTTACATATTTGGCAAACCACTGAAAATACACTTGCACAGCCCTCTTTTTTCTCCTCCACTGCTTTTGAAATACAAAGAGGTCCTAAAAGAAAATGGTGGGTAAATGTTTAACTTTTAAGTAATGCTCCACATAAGAACTACTGTAAACTTCATTGTTCTGCCACATTGGCTCTTTCCCGCATAGAATATCTGGTTTCAAGAATAGAGGAGGGGCTGATGGTTCATAATTATATTTCAGTATAAAATTAAAGAAAATCCATTTGCATCAAATACATTTTAGGAAATGTTTATGCTTAACCAATTAAAATAGCAGAAGTCAATAGCTAACAATTTTGCTTCTTTGGTGAAGTTCCCCAAATACAATATCTTTTAAAAATTGCATTTTGTGCGATTGTGTCTCAAATTACTTGATTTCTTAAAATAATTAGACAAAATGCACCTTGAACCTTAACTTTTTAGCGGTTTTTGAGTCTTGGCCAATCGGATCACTAGTTGTAACAATGGAAAAAGTTGACATTCCATTGTGCATTGCCGTTCAGTACTTTCCTACTTATGCGGATCCTTACTTAATATATAATATGCTTGAAAGGCATTATGTATTGTTTCTAAATTCATATCAGTCATATACAGTGTAGGTATTGTAAAATATCATTGTAAGTTAAAATGTTGAACTGCAGTTTTTATAGACCTTACACAACTAGTTTTAACAAATGTAGAATGCCAATATGTAGTGTGCAAAGAAAGGGTTAGGCTTGTAGATTTTATCCTTCACTTTTTTAACTGGAGGGTCAATTTTTTTTTTGGCGGGGTGGGGGGGGGGGGGGGGGGGGGGGGCATTGGGGAAAAATTAGGGAAATTTAATTTTGAGCATGTGATAAAAACCTTTGGGTAGTACATCCTAGTTGCAGCTTGCCCAAAAGGCAAGTTGACAATTGATTTTCTTTGCACCCTAATAAGGCTTATTGACATTATGTAATCTTATCAACAATACAATTCAATTGAACTGCATCAGGATTTACCAATATTCATCAAACTTTTATTTATTTTGTGTTCTCTTCATGAAGTAAGAAATTTTGTAAGTAGTTCTTTGTTGACAGTTTATATTTTTACCAGTATGTTTGATGGACACCAGGAATTTTTTTTATGAGTAAAAAAATTATCATTGTAGGGATGTTGGCAAGTTTAGCCGAAGCAAATAAAAAACTGACAAAATTCATTGTGGATTAGGTATTTTCATTACTGGCTCAGGTTGGAACAGAAAAAAAATACAGGTTTCCATAATTATTTAAAGTGTAAACATTTAGTAGCTCTTTACCAGATTTGCAGTGTTCACAACTTTGTAAGGACTGTTGCAGTAAACCAATATCTACAATTCTGTAACCAGACAACTCGATGGGGGGTTTATTTTCTTGTTCATCTCCAGTAATGCAAGGCTGTAAATAAATACAAAGATAAACATGTTCATGAAGTGTGGAGATATCCCGATAAGAAAGAAAATACAAATAAAGTGCCGGTAATAAATTTCTAACCATTATCATATGTTGTTATTTAATCTTACCGATTTTTCTGCAGAAGTTTGAACTTTCTGCTTTCTTTGTCGAAGAACTGGTAGTTCAACTAGAGAAGGTGGCAGGTCGTTCTCATCGATGTCTTGAAACAAGCGGCGTTTACAATTTTCTGCTCGTGCGGCTTGTATCCGCGATTTTCTCTTTGCAGCTTTCAATGATCGCGACCGAAAGAAGGGTTGCTGCGTTAGTTGTTTTCCAGGCGTTAAAACATCGCTATCGTCATTTTCTCCACATAAAGCGGTGGGTCCAAACACCAAGGAAAGTAGGAAACCAGTGAAGGGAAGACTGAAGAAATGTAAAGTATGCTTGCGCTTGCTTTGGCAACGTTTGGTCACGCAAAGATCGCGACTCGTTTCGCGATTATCGTAATAAGAACTCCATCCCGTTATTGGCCCCGGCCATTTTACACGCAATAACCGTACTGAATTCTTCAATTCAAGTGAATTTCCCCATTTTGGAAATAAGCGAAAATAAACACTGTGTTTTACCAGCTGACGAGTACAAGAAAAAGTTATTTTCGCCGCCATGTTTGTTTACAAATTTTAAAAGCCGCGCCGTGTGGCGCGACACCGCTGACCATAGTTAGTAGAGGGGACTGGTTAGGAAACCCGGCGAACTTCAAAGAGTCATGTCTTTGTTTACGATTTTACAAGTCACGTGACATTGACCGTGCACAAACATTTCCAAGATGGCGCCCGAGTGAGTGGCATGTTCGAAGTCGATTTTCCGTGTTTTGAAGCGTATTCCGAGTTGTCCAGACAACACATTCACGAGTAAGTTTTTGTAAGAGTAGTTATAGAGGATGCCTGGCGATAACTGTGCAGTTTGGGGCTGTGGATCGTGCAGGAGAAGGAAAGGTATCGGTATATTCAAGCTACCATCGCCGAAAGATGCAGAGCACGAAACTTGGAGGAAAGAGTGGCTGAATGAGATTACAAAGACCCGTGAGAAGGATAGCGAGTTGCAGAGACTGATAGACAACGACAGAGTGTTTACTTGCGAGAACCACTTCAAACCTGATGAGATAGAGATATGTAAGTAACTGTAAAAGCTGATGATGTGCGAGTGCTGTTTGTGTTGTATTTGTTTCGCAGCCTGTGTTCGAGCACTTTGCCTTCTAACTTCTATTTGACAACTGCTTGATTACTAACATTTTGAAATATATATATATATCTGAAGTATCTTTTTCGTTCTCTGTGCACATTAAATGTTTGACATTTCAGAAAATAGCAGATTTCCCTGTCCATTTGTGAATTTGAAACAGGCTCGCCGCGTCTGTTACACACACACATGTAGTTGCTATGGAATCATTGTTTGAGTTTTGATGATTCTTTCTTTACCATCTTTCATTCAAATCTGTAAAAATGATGTGTGAGTGCTGTTTGTGTTGTCTTTTTTTCGCAGCCTGTTGTGTTCGAGCACTTTGCTTTTTAACTTCTATTTGACAACTGCTTGATTATTAACATTTTGAAATATTTATATCTGAAGTATCTTTTTCGAGTGCTGTTAGTTGCTGTGGAATCATTGTTTGAGTTTTGATTATTTTTCTTTACCATCTTTTAGTCCAATCTGTAAAAATGACCAAAAAGAAACTGAAGTTTGGGGTACTGCCGACACAAAACATGCCCAAGAAAAGCCATGACACTCCAAAACATCCATCCAGACCAGCCCGGCAGATTGTTCAAGAGGGCCCTGCAGTCCATACCAGGGCCAGGAAATTATACAAGGGGTTCGAAGATGTCTGCAAAAGACTCAAGTGCCTAAAAAGCATTAGAGAGTGGACAGTGGAGGAGCGCCACGACAGAGTCGTTTTGCAAAAAAGGAAGGAATGTTTTCAGCTGCCAGAATTGCAAATTATTATCGATGACAGCCTGGGCTACACTATTGCGGTGTACGGATGGTTCTTACCAGAGGATCATGAACTTTATACAAGATATCTGAGGTCAATAAATAATGTGACAGTGTCGGATCTCGTAAGAGAAATAGAATGCCATCTCATTTGTCCTGGAGTGAGCCCTAATGAATTGACTGGAGAAGTGATTCCACATGTTGTTCCCAAGGTTGTGGATCCCTTATACGATAGTGATGATGGTGCTTCAATGAATATGTTCCCCAAGAAACAGTACTGGCGGCCCCCTGACTGTACATTACTCTGCAGCCCACAAGCCCAGCTCTGCACAGCTTGTATGGAATACGGTCATACAAGTGAGCTCAAAGCAAGAGCAAAGAATAGGAGGCTATCAGAACCAGCGCATGTAAAGGCACCTGTGACCAATACAGCACCTGAAAGACTCAAGTTAACATTGCAGATGCAAAGGCTGAAATGTGCACAGCTTGAGCGCCAACTGGAGGAGATGAAGATAGAAATAACAAAATCTGGTGTCTTGGTAGATCATGAGTTAAGCAATGATGTCACTTCGATAATTGGTGACTCCACTGTCAGTATGACTCCGTTCATGGATCTGTTTTGGCAGCAACAGCAAAAGTTGTTGAAAAGCAGTGCAACTGGTGTTCGGTACCATCCGATGATTATACGGTTTTGTCTTTCACTGGCAGCTAAGTCTCCTTCTTGTTACGAAGAACTGAGAAATAGTAAGGTCCTTGTGCTTCCAAGTCAGCGACGTCTGAAGGACTACAGAAATGCTATCCGACCCAGAAGAGGATTTCAAGAAGAAGTTATTGCTGAATTGAAGTCACAAACTGACTGCTATTTTGATGTTCAGAGATATGTGGTGCTGCTATTTGATGAGATGAAGATCATGTCAAACTTAGTCTTTGATAAAGTAACTGGGGAACTTATCGGGTTTACAGATCTCGGTGACCCAGACTTGAATTTTGGATCATTGGAGAAAACTGATGAGATTGCTACCCATGCACTAGTTTTCCTGGTGCGTGGTGTGTGCACAGAGCTTAAGTTCTGCTTGGCTCATTTTGCGACGACAGGTGTCACTGCAGCCCAGCTGATGCCCTTGTTCTGGGAAGCAGTCTGCATTCTTGAGACCACCTGTAATATATGGGTCATTGCTGCAACCTCCGATGGTGCATCCCCCAACAGAAGGTTCTACCGCCTACACAAGCCATTGGATGGAGATGCAGACACAGATGTTTGCTACCGTACTATCAACCTGTACGCACCGCATCGGTTTGTGTATTTCTTCTCAGACGCCCCACATTTGGTGAAGACCACCAGGAACTGTCTGCTGCACTCAGGGTCCGGTACTTGTACACGGTATATGTGGAACGATGGCCATTACATCTTATGGCAGCATATTGCACAGATCTTCTACCAGGATGTGGACAGGGGTTTGAAATTGCTACCAAAGCTGACCTATGAACACATCAACCTCAACTCCTATGCTGTCATGCGAGTGAACCTAGCAGCCCAAGTCCTTAGTGCGTCAGTAGCTGCAGTGCTGAAGGAATTTGGACCTCCTGAGGCAGTGGCAACCGCAAAGCTCTGTGAGATGATGGATGCATTTTTCGATTGCCTGAATGTGCGCAGCACTACAGAGCATCAGAAGAAGCGCAAACCCTTCCTTGCTCCATACAGATGTGAGAACGATGAAAGGTATTCTATGTTAGAATCATGTCATATTGGGTCTGTTGGCCGTCAAATGTTTGATTGCTAAATTGGTATTTTGCAGTGGTTTATGTGATATTTTAGATTTTGGCTACTTTTCCAGTGTGTGATCCCAGAAAGTATTTTCCAAGAGGGGGTGATCAGAAATTCCAGAGGGGGATCTGTCTTACTTTAACATTTCTCCGTACAAGTCATATACATGTACCATAAATGACTGAATAAGCTTATTTCAAAATTTAAAGGGGTGCTTATTCGGTCAGTTATGTAATTTAATTTTGGAAAATCCAACATCCCATAGGGGGTGAGGAAATGATATTTTCTTGAATGACACATTACAAGTCAGCAGTTTAATGAAAGTGGTCAATGTTACATTAATTGGATACTACAGTTTTTTATTATACATGTATTATATTATGTTTACATTTCAAGAGAAAGGGGGCAAAAAATGCTTTATCAATTGATGTTCTTTCATCTGTAAAGTAACATAGTGGTGACAAATAATTATTGTTCCTGTTTGATAACAGATTCCAGTTCTTGATGGAGTTCCTCGAGTACCTGAGACTTTGGAAGGAGAGTACAGAGAACCGGCCAGGAAACTTCAGCCAGAATGCTAGGGGTCGAATGTTCCTGTCCTGGCAGACACATGAGGGCATAAGGATGACAGTTCATTCTGTCATTGAGGCCACAAAGTTCCTCCTTCAGGAAGGGACAGAGTTTGTACTGACAGAGCGCTTTTGCCAGGACCCAGTGGAGGAATACTTTGGGAACCAACGCAAGCTGGGAAGGCGCAGTGACAATCCGGATATCCGTACCTTTGGGTATAATGCCAACACCATCAGAATCCAGAGAACAGTATCCTGTGAAAGTGGTAACACTAGAGGCAGGATTTTGCTTGGATTTTGGATTTTGCTTGGATTTTGTGGCACTGAATTTTGTCCCTTGCAAATGAAAATGAGCGTACCCTGACATATAAGCTCACAATACTATGCAAAACATCTTTGCAAACATGACTGTCCATGTTAAACTCAGCATCTGATAATAACAAGTTAAAATTTGATATAACATCACAATCCTTCATTGATTTCTGTGCAATGTCAACAATGTCAATTTTTTGCAAACCAGATTTCGAGGTGGACTGCCTGAAATAATGTTCAGTCTTTATAAAAATCTTCTGTGCTGGACCTGTGATAGACCACAACCCTCCACGGTTTAGTATTGATACGAGTTTTTGAGACTCTGTGTTTGTTTCCTGTTTCCCAGCTTTTAAGATCGACATAGCCAGCAGGCTTTCTGCTGAACTTGAAAAGCTGTGCTTTTTGTGCAGCTTGTGCAGAACATATCCACCAACATACTGGAGGCCAGCCTTCTCCTTCTCAGATAATGTTGCAGCTAAATTGCATTTGCCGCTCTCAGTTGATGCCTCTCTTTTGCAGTGTGCAATCATACCATCAGCAACTTTAGTTGATAATAATGTGGAAGCATTTCGTGATAGTCCTTTGAAGAATCTTGTCGCATTCAGAGGGACTTTAGCATAATATGCTCCATACAACTTCTCAACATTTTTGTTCTTCCTAAATGCCTCATAAATTGTCTTAAGTTCACAAAATTCCGGCGCATCTTCTTGGGGTATCTCAAATCCATAGTTCGTGAACTCCTTTCTTAGGCTTGCTGAAAAAACCTTGTTTCCTTGTAAATTTACCAGGGTACTCGTAACAATCTGGTGAAGGATGTTTGGAGTGAAATAGGCCTTGTTTGCTTGAGTATTTTGTTTCTGACTGTGTTTTACTGCTTTGTGGCGCTCGAATCCGCCTCTCGTCTTGTATTTTTTGCCACACTCACTACATATAATCAATTGCGATTGAGCCTGAAAAGAAATATAATCATAAGAAATCATAGTTGAACATAACCAGAGCAAAGGGTTCTTATATCCAAGGGCAACCGATAGAGATTTGTGTAACACAATTCTTCAACTTTGTAGATCTCGAGAGATCGAGTTTTCCATTTGGCTTGTCTTCTCTTCATTATAAAAGTTAAAACTTGTAACTTGTTTATAGTCCATCAGGTAAAAGATCAAATAAGAATGTCTAACAAAGATTCAACTCTGGTTTTCTCGAGTTCTAGCGTGTACTTCGTTGTTTACGAAGCAACTTCGCTCGATTCAAACATTTTCAGACATATTTGCAACTTACTGAGCTAACTGCTTCAACAAAGTCCTCTTCCATGGCTTCATCGCTTTCCAAAACATCAAGAATCGCTTCAAAATCATCTCCGAATACGAAGAGATCGGACAGATCGTCCATACTGTCCGCCATCTTGTTTTGACTGTGCACGGTCAGAGTCACGTGATGGGCTTGTTCAACATTAGAGAGCCCCTATTGTTTGGCGCCTTTGAAGTTCGCCGGGTTTCCTAACCAGTCCCCTCTACTAACTATGCGCTGACCAACCAGGAAAACTGTGTTCAGCCACCTTAACCGCTCACAGGTCATTGGCTCAATAACATATGATAATAATGTTTTATTCCTGCTAAGAGCTACATATGAGACTCCTGGAGTTTTATATTGGTCGAGTCCCACAAGTTTCAGCGCAGAGAGAAGTTGAATCTCCTAAGAAAAGCAGCTGAATTGACACATCACAACTCGCTATCGTAGTCGGTGCGAATCGCAACGTGTTTCCTAGAAAACACACCCGACTGCACAGTTTTTTGATGAGTAGCTTCAGTCATTTTTTCAAGGGGAAGTTCGAATAAATCTACAAAACTTCACTTACCTTGGGGAAAACTGCGAAAAACAGCAAAAGCAGAAGAAAACACGAAGAACAACACGAATTACATGTATGGTAGTGCGTATACTGACAAAAGCAGAAAAACATGGTCGTCGTCGAAAGTAATTTCACTGCACTTGTAAATACCAGTTCCCGGCGGCCGACATGAGATCGAGGCCATTTCTTCTTCTGTAACTGACTTTCGTACAATATTTTCGTTTTTGGTAAATGCCTGTTCTGTGACTCGATGAGCTTGCTTCTTTTATTTATTTATTTATTTATTTATTCATTTATTTATTTATTTATATTTTGCTGCAAAACAAGGAAAGTACGAACAGATTTGCTGTTTCCTTAGGAATACTTCATCTGTAAACAACTGAATTTTTGCGCCATTAACTGGCTTGGCCTTTTCTTCGTTACCGCTTCGATCGCTCGTCCTCTTTTAGTTGATTTCTCTCTTTGCAAAAACTTGCTTTCAAGAAAGAACTTTTGATTTTCGCTGAATCTACTTTCATCTGGCTTTGACTTTAATGGCCACCCGACCATCAAAACAAATTAGGGCTAGCGCGCTCGCCGCTCAAAGCTGCAGCTGTTGCATTCCGTTTGTTTTCTAACTTGCATTTTCTTGCCACGACTAACTTTGCGTCACTAACGTAAGTGCCGTAATTACAGTGTTTCTGAAGTGCATAGTATCCAACAAAATAAATTTGTACACACTTTCTAGGGGAAGGAGAGTATATATTTGAAGTATTAAAATTAGTTGTGCTTTCACTAGGAGATAAGAACCGTAAATCCTCTGTTAAACCCCCGGGGGGCGTTTTTATTTCATGAGCGTTTGAGAGGGAGAGAGATTGGGATTGGGGGGGGGGGGGGGATTGTAGCAAAACGCAAGCAGTTCACCACTCTTTTTTATATTCATAAAATTGCAATAGGTTCCCACAACTTAACTTGTATGATACGGATGTCACTCACAGACGAGCAAGTTTTCTATAGGCCCAGTTCAGACGCCGAACTTTTCATGAGCCGAACTTAATTCGAATTTGGCCCGACCAAAATTAACAAAAGTACGCCTGTTGATTCAGACGCCGAACTTAGGCCTGGGGCAAACGTTGAATCTTAGTCGAACTTAATTCGTCGAACCTATGAATTTTGAAATGGGCGCATGAATGGTGCGACGTCTGCCGCACTAAGTTCGTTCGACTCAAATTAATTGGTTCGACTCCAGTATAAGTTCGACTTGCCAAGTCGGATAATGCGACAGTGGTTCGGCGTTTCAGCAAACGCCGTTCTAAACACGCGCTGAACTCAATTCATAAATCATGCAAATTACAAAATAATTTATTTAAATGTGATGGACTGCGCAAACGTCACAAAAATACCGTCTCCCCAACTGCCAAACACTATTTCCCCCCTGACGAGCATGCGCTGTACAAAGACAATTTCACGACCGGGAATGGTGAGCTATCGAAAGTCATTGCTGACATCGCACAACGTGATGGAAATGTGTTTTTCGTGTTTCACGAACACTAAATATAAATGCTTGAGATGCGAATTCCCTATTAGCAATAAATGTTCAGTGTTTGAAGAAAACGAGGACGTTGAGGGATGGACAGCCGGTAAAAGCGTTGCTCAGAGCTGTATGTAATGCGAGTCTTCTCTTTCTATTTTTCGCAAGTAAATACCAAAGAAAGGCCCGACGAGCACTGTATTTCGGCATTTCGCTGGCAAGTCCTGGCAGTAACTAACCGCGCATCGAGTGAATAGCACGGGGACACGTGCTTATTCCCGTGTTTTAATTAAGTGCAACTTGTGAAATAGTGGCTGCGGTCACATCTGGGCTACTAACTATTTTTTTATTTATTTATTTATTTATTTATTTATTTATTTATTTATGCAAAACATTTACGTAACAAGCAGATTTAAAAGGTTACAATACAAAGGAATACATGACAAGATGTTACAACAATACACTACACTAGACCTTCCTAGACTGGGTTGGCATTGGCGATTTCAATTTTTGTTTATAGTCTGAAGCTGCACTAATCATTTAGTAACTCTATATAGCAGTTAACAATATATTTTAACTTATATAATACTTATGTTTTATTTTACAGAGGGGATTTTTCTAGATGAAATCTACAGTTTAATTTAACTGCAAATTCCTCTAAAGATAGGTTTTTCTGTGCTAGTTTTTGGGTATAGAGGTAATATTTAGCAAAGAGGAGGGTACAGTTTAAGTTATTGGTAATCAGGTCAGTCTTGGAGGTGGAGCTCGTGCCGAAGAGAATTTCCGTTGGGGATAAGGAGAAAGAGGTGCCATTTTCTTTGTTAAAACACTTAATAACTTCCAAGAAAAACTCTTTACTCTATAGTTAAGACGGGGATAACTATAGTTAGCTATTTCGGTAATGTGACCGCTTCTCTGTTCGCTCTAACTATAGTTAGAAAATTGACGCCTCGGTGATCCAAAACAATTCAAATGGACAGACTGCAAATCAGACTGCAATACAGACTAACTATAGTTATATCCAAGCAGGGTTCATGGGTTAGTCTTAAGTTTACAAACAAACAACCAATCAGAATGTGACAATTCTTTTCGCATGTGCGAGGTGAGCATATATAAATATGCAAAATAAAAACCAAGCGTGAAGCGAGGGGGAAACCAAAAACAACAAGCAAAAAAATTACATACAACAAGGTAGCAACACGTGTACCCGGCGTCGAGCATCCGTTAAAATTCTCAGCTTATTTCTCATTTTTCTCCGACGGTTTGCCGCACGAAAAAAATAAATAAGAAGAAAAACTAGACACACTTTACGTCGGTCAACCATGTTGACATTTCACGGATCAACAATAAGGGCCGTCACGAACCTCTTTTAATTCTGACGTCACCCATAGGCTAATTAGAACTAACTGTAGTTAACTGCGTGGTGTGACCGCAAAGTCGACCGAAAGCACAGTTAGGTATGACGTCACGTAACTTGAGACTAACTTAAGTTAAACTTTAGTTACGTCGCAGATGTGACCGCAGCCAGTATCGACGCAGGTTCGACGTTTGCTACCGCGCTGGAATTAAGTTGACTCTTTGTCCAACCTATTTTTAATAAATTCGACGCGACTTAGATTCGACGTTTGCCCAAGGCCTTAGTTAGCCGAATTTTATTCAGTTTGAAGAGAAACAAATCGAAAGGTCAGCGGTTTTCAGGCATAAACATGGAGGACAATAGAGCACTTGTTACAGATCGGCATGCGACATCCAATACAAACATACTTCGTGTTAGCGAAGCAGGAGCTGCACATGACTTCGGTGTTATCTCCAAGCCGCCATGATGGTAAACACGCTCTACGACGCATGCTCTCTACGAGAAACTGCATGTAAAATAAGTTATAACTAGTGTATCCAAAAGATAGTAATTGCTGCGGTAAATTTGTTGTAATAATGCTGTTTTATCGCCTCGCTGGTATTACAGAATTTTCTCTTTCGTTTTTTGAGGGAAAGCAAAGCAAATGTAACCGGGATGAATCGACGAAAACTCCAGCTGATAAGACTAATTTTGTTTTGTAATTCACGCATCAAGTTCTTGCAATGTCTGTAGAATATTGTTGAGCAAAGGAGGCGTTCACCACGAGGAAGGTGTGAAAATTTAGGTTTAACTTAATTATTGATAATGAATATGTTGCGTTACTAGCTAGCCGTATCGTATTCGCGTCTCCACGCGCTCAGCTCAGTCTCATCGATCCTCGCTCAACTCGCGGTAGTCTTCGACACTTCAGTTCCGATTACGACTGGCACATGTTGGACCAAAATATTACAAAAATCGCAGCCCACAGCTTGAAGCAGCAAGCGAGGCTATTGTTCGTGGCGCAGTGAATTCTGGCCCAAAATGTGTGCGTGGCGCAGTGAATTCTGGTAAAAAACGATCAAATCGAGATTTTTCGTAGCTTATATTTTTTTCTCATATATTTCTCTTAAATCCTGATTATGTTGCTGCTCACTCGCTACGCTCGTTCCGCAGCAATAAACGGACAATTCTGCTTCTATACATACATACATACATACATACATACATACATACATACATACATACATGCATGCATGCATGCATGCATGCATGCATGCATACATACATACATACATGCATGCATGCATGCATGCATGCATGCATACATACATACATACATAGTTTATTTTGTAAAGCAGGTTAAAATAAGGCAGCTAAGCTGATGTGGACCTGCTATACTATTTAAAAATTCTACTAATTACAAAGTAATAAAATTTAATGCATACAATAAATGAGTCCATAAAAACATTAAAAATTAATATACCAGTCGTTGCTATGACAAGTCTGGAGAATAATAATAACAATATTTTGAACATAAACTCTATGTCCCGAGTATCCTTTAAAAAAGGCGGGAACAAAACCGACGAGTAAAACGGACTTTTACCGAATGTAAACCAGACAAAACTAAACACAGTTGATCTTACCGTTGCCAGTTGCAGCTCAAAAGCACGAGTTAATAATAATTGGAGATCGGTACAGAAATACCCACACGATGAAAGACTGTTCGGTCGCCATCTTTCCCGAGTTTTAAGCCTACTTGAGCTTGAGAGACTAGGGCCGAGACAAATTACGAATTGAACACAAACGTTTTGATAATTCCGAAATTTACATCAGAGGACATCAAATTCTTGACTGATCCGATTGGCGCTGACTTCATGTATTTGGCTCTGCGGATTGATTCACTAGATGGTGTGCGTCAGTTGTTATTGCCGAAGAAAAAAACTTGGCATGTTTTGTTTTACTACACAGGAATTCTGGGAATTAATTGGCTTTACGTGAAACTCATCGCGCGCATTGCGTCATAGAGTCAGCATTGTGTCAATTGTGATGTCGAAAATTCACTTTGCTCTTCTGATCGCAGAACGAACAAGTTGTACGTTTTGTACAAATGGAAAAAAGTTTGGTTATGACAACGAAAGTGTTATTTTTGCTTCCCGCGTTGGCAGTGTTTGTTATGTTATCAGATCTTACGCAAACGGCACAAGGAGAAGGTAGGTTTGTTCACGTCTTCCCTCTAAAAAACAGTTTTTATTCAACCTCGAGTTCCTGGTCAGATAATCTCCAGTATGTCAAATGGCATTTTTTGCATGTTCAAAAACTTTGCACAGTGCTTCGGTTTGAACAAAGTCTGTAGCGTATTTTAGCAAGTCAGGCAAGGCTTAACTTACTGATCGCCATCGTATGTCATAAAAGCAAATTCTTATAATCGATGGTCGGCCTTAAAAAAAACTGACCGAAAATTAAACAAGTTGCGGTTGCCATGGTACGCGTGACTTGAAATGTAACGACAGAAGTTCCACAGCGCGTGCACCATGCGTTCCTTTCTACATCTGTATCCTTACTGCGCACGCAATTCATGTCGCAACGCCATGCTACGTCATGCACGAGCGCGCGCGCAAGAGAAGAAATCTAAGCACATGAAGGGCTGGTAGCCGTTGCGTTAACTTTGCTTAGATTTAACTTGCTTGGATGGTCGGTGACCCCCAATTTTTTTTTTTGAGAGATAATTTTCTTTGCCAATTCTCGACAGATTGTGAAAAAATGAACAAAAAATCAATGTAGGAAGTTTAAATTTTTTCCATTTTTCTGCCCGCGCGACATCGAATCCTGGCAACTTGCGGCTGTCAGAGTTTGCAAAGCTGTCATTTACAGATTAGATTTCCTCTAGAGAACGTTACCAGTTGAATTAATTTGCTTGATAGACCCACTCATACAAAATTTGGCACATAAAATTGCATTTTAGAGATTCATTAACAATATGTTTAGACAAACAGACGTTGGGGCCATATCGAGTATGGAAGGCTGATTTTTCGAAATTAGGGTCACCTTTCAGATATCTTATTACCGAAACGAATTCGGTGACCCCCCATTTTTTTTTGCATTTCTGACACGAGTAACTCATTGCCTAACTGCAGCAAAAGTTTTATAAAAAAATCAATGTTAGAAGATTTTCGCGCGAACGTCCTTAAGGGACTGTGCAATAATTATCGGGGAGGGGGGGTTGGAAAACCAGAGGGGGGGGGGGGGGGGGGGGGGGGGGGGCATGAAGTAAAATCAAAGCAAGGATAGGGGGGCTCAAAGTAAAATAAGTCACTCAAGAGGAGGGGGGACTTAACATTTTATTTCAAGTTCTCACTGAAAGACATGATGATCTGTTCTGTGGCTGAACTGCAATTTCAATCTGTTGCAATACGATTATCTATTCTTCTCTATCTCTATAATATAGAGACGAATATTGTGATAAAGCGTTTCTGGCTTTTTAAATTTGAATAGCCCAATTTCGATATATTAAAATTCAACTTGAAACAAGACCAGTACTGCGAGGCTTAGGGGAATGATAGTAAGGATTTATATGGTTTATTTCCCTAAGCCTCGTGGTGTTGTCTTTTGTTTCAAGTTGAATTTTAATACATCGAAATTGTGCTATTGTCAACAACATTTGAACAGTAGAATATAGTTATATACCAGTGCAAATACTTTGCCCTGATGAAAATATTTTGCTCCAGTTCAAATATTTTGCACTGGTTCAAAATAAATTTGAACCAGTGCAGACAAAATTGTACCAAAATCATAATTTCACTACAACATAGATAATTTTATTGCAACAGATTGAAGATGTACCTCAACCAGCATGGTCTTAAGGTGGTCAGACATGAGGGGTCATGTAGCAGGGACATGTCGCAGTGACATGTAGCAGCGACAAAAATTTGTGTAGTACACATTGAGGGACATGTAGCAGGGAGTGTAGCGGAGACATGTAACAGAGAAAACACCACACCACATGAAAATGCTTGCACACTACATGTCGCGGGGACATGTCTCAGGGACATGATGCAGCGACACGTCCCCTCGTGTGAACTGATGCTATCATAATTGTGCAACACCAATTTTGGGGACATTTTGTCCCCCGCGACGTGTCCCATGAAGTTCAACAAGTTGAACACCGTGAGACATGTCGCGGGGACAAAATGTCCCCAAGATTGGTGTTGCACAATTATGATAGTATAAGTTCACACGAGGGGACGTGTCGCTGCAACATGTCCCTGAGACATGTCCCCGCGACATTTTCATGCGGTGTGCAAGCGCGCTGATTTTTTCCCCTGCTACATGTCCCCGCTACACTCCCTGCTACATGTCCCTCAGTGTGTACTACACAAACTTTTGTCGCTGCTTCATGTCGCTGCGACATGTCCCTGCTACATGACCCCTCATGTCTCACCACCTTTAAGATCAGTGGAGGTAAAATGGCACTGATTGCACGAGTTCTCCAGTACGCTCGTGGTGATCATTCTTGCATCCCACGAGAAACCCAAGAGCACGTTAACGAGGAAATGAGTTCCAGTGCAAGCAACTCGGATTTGCAATGAAGTGATTCAGAAGTGGAATCGGATGGCTTTGTCGAACACTGCTTCGAGGTCATGTTTGTTCCAGATATGGATGTCCAACAAGTAAACTTGTAGTATTGCTGTATATCCACGTCTGGAACAAACATTACCTCGTAGCAATAACAGGTGGGTGTATATTAAGGGGGGGCGATAACTAAATTCAGTTTTTTTGAAGGGGGGTATTACCTAACATTTTCCTACTTGAAGCCCATTTTCCGCCCCCCCCCCCCCCCCCTCCCCCCCCCCCCCCCCCCCTGATAATTATTGCACAGTCCCTAATTTAACGTTTAACTGTTTAGTTATGGCTTTTTTGCCTCAAAATTTGACGAGATAGTTACTGAAACTTCGCACCACAAACTTGTCATTTAAGAACAAATGAATTAATCGTCGCATTTAACAGTTTAGTTGTAGGGTTTTTAAAACCATTTCCTTGCAGAAATGCCTTCTGTTACCGACGAATGGAATTTGTTTTTAACCCTTTTCCATCCAACGTCACACATATGTGACGACAAATACCGCTTATACGTTTTGAGCCTACAGACTGCCCATTCAAGTCAATAGCTTAACTCCCCTCTAGAAATATTGTTATTGTGTGTTTTCGATGCAATTTAGTTCGATTTGAACCTCGTTTTTTCGATTTTTCACCAATTAAAAATAACTCCAACATTCTCATTGTTCAGAAAGGAAAGGTAGATGTCTAACGTTTAATTTTATGTATAGCATTTGGAATTTGGTAAAATATAACCAGAGTTACAGCCAAATGTGTATTGTATGCTGTTTTTTAATTAAAAAAAGGTCTACCCCCTTGGATGGAAAAGGGTTAAGGGAAATTATCAATTACACGGCCGTGCGCTTAGGAACTAGATGACCAGCACTTGCTTTTCAGGACATGTTTTAGCGCCACATATCATGCTTTGAGGGTTCAAAGTAATCTAACCTTTGCTTAACCGCCAATCTCCACACAAAATGTAAGAAATGGAATGGATAAGGCTTTTTTCTTTCTTCATACCCGCGCAAATTCTTCCAAAAGTCAAAGTGTGCGCTTTTGCTGTTTTAACACGAGCCACATAGCATGAAGCAACAAGGAATATTGCTACTCCCCCATTTATGCATCTGGGTGGAGAGGGAGAATTTGGACAAATTTCCTGGTGTGCTACAAAAGACTGAAGACTGTCACTTGTTTTCCATAAATTGAACTGAAGCAAAGAAGTAAAACACGTAAAAATCAGATTATAATTTTATTTACATTCATAAGAGCCTTCTAGTCTAGTTATCTACAATGTTGTTACTATCAATAATAACCCGGCGTAGCCAATCGATAAAAATTGGTACCGGTAAAAATCGATAGAAATCAAGTGATTTTTATCGATTGGTAACGTAAATCGGTAGAAATCGATAAAACAATTCGGTGTGTCAAATCGATATTATCGATTTTGTTTGATTTTATCGATTTCTAACAAAACGTTCTTTGTTTTTGGTCATAAAAATAGGTGACATAATGAACTAAATGTACTTATTCAATTAAACAAGTTTACTTCACCATTGAAGGAGTTGATTTTCACGTTCACAAGAAACATGAAACGATAAACAAAACAAGGCAAACGATAAATACAGAAAAAAAATTTACATTGTCAACAACATAGGAATACTGAACAAAACACTGAGCATGTGTTCCTCGATGGCCTCGTGGGCTAAGGCGTCGGATTTGCACTCGGACGCCCGGGTTCAATTCACGCCCATGACTCTTCTTCTTTATTTCTTTTCCCTTGAACTGGACATTATGAAAGTGATTTCCTTTTTTTGCGTTCGTCAAAAATCCTTACGATCAATTAAAAAATATATATATCGAACCGCGTCAGTGTGAAAACATAAGCTTACCGAAATATTGCGTTGCGTGTTAGCATTTCTTATTCACGGGTTGGTTCTTAGGAGCCCTTAGCGATACCAAACCACCAAGTTTTCACCGCTGAAAGATGCGACGATCACCGCGTCACTTTTATATGGGAGTCTACCCCCAGGTTTCTGTGCGCTCTCAAAAAAACGGTAAAAATGATTTGCCATAAATTGGTTGTAAAATTTGTGCGTTTGACCCAGGTAAAGAATAAAGAGTGAATTCGCTTGGTAAACAAATGGGTCTGCGTCCGACTGGACAAACGCACAGATCATAATTGCATTCCTGAATCTATTATAAAATGGAGTTTCTTTCTTGCTTTCGCTATCTTGTCTAGTCGAACTGTAAGTTTTGTTATAATGGTATATAAATAATGTTAATTGATTGACTGATTGATTGATTGATTGATTGATTGATTGATTGATTAACTGATTGATTGGTCTACAAATTCTGCCTCTCTACAAAATATGTTTACTGATAATCTGTCAAAATAGATCTCGAATTTGAAGACCGCAGTTTCTCTTTTTCAGAAATCCCGCCTCAGAGTGTAGGAAACACCAGAGCACTGGTTTTTGCCGCTCTCCTTTCTTCTTAAAAGGCTTTTCAGTGATTCCAATTTTGACTTCTGTCCCGTAAACTGCAACATAAAAAATACAAAGTGAGATCACGCGAACAGGATCTAATTTAATGTTTTGACAGCTTGTGATACTCAAAAAGAATCTAGCCCGGCTGGTTAAACGGTATTTAGCTAGCCACTGCGTTGAATGGATGTTCACTTGCATACAACTGATGCAACAAATAAGAAACAAGGGAGACAAGAGATGTGATGGAAGATGGGATGGGAGCATAAAACACGGAATACACGAAAACCTACATTCAAACAGACTTCATCTGATTTGCCATCGTCGCTAGTTGTAGGCGCCGTCACTTCTTCACCCGATTTTATCTTCTTTGGTTTGGCACTCGGGTCTGTGTGTCTTTTGTCTGTCTTCAACAGATAAAACATGTAAAAGACAAACTTTTATTAGCCTTATAGACTGCATGGCATGTGCAAAGCAAACGCATATTAACGTTATTGTAGTAGACCTTACACACCATGCTTGCACAAGTGTTTTCATCCAAGAAGGCGTTTCATCACTGACGTGCATTAAATTAAAACTCAAAGACCATGGAAATAACGAACAATTCAACACGTTGATAAACTGCTTGAATATGGTCATAAAGCTCTCGATATCCGTAGGTCTATTTGACGTATATCCAGCGATCGTGGTAACATTTTCACTTTGAAGTAAAATTGAAAATGACCGCTGCCTGCAATTTCGTATCTTTGGGAGAAAAAATGCGTGAACTTTTAGATAAAAAAGGAAAGAAAGAAAAAGAGAAAAATTATTGATAACGTGTCGCAGCGTTTCTTGGTTCAACGTTTCAATGCAACCGCTCGCCGGGCACAGTGAATAACGGAGCACAATTTTCGGAAAATGCCTTTTAGTGATCACCTCTGGAATATGATATAGACTTGATGCTTCCTCAGAAAAGAAAGTTTCTGCTCTTTGTTTTAAGCGGATTGAACTAAAAGATTTCGGCATTACGGCTGTAGGAGCTAAAACGAGCAAGTTTGTGAACAACTGCGATCAATTCAGTTCGTACTTCGATGTTTGAAAGTTTGCCGCTGATGAAAGGGACTAAAAAGCCACATCAACTATGAGTCCTTATTCTGTGAATTTTTGTAAAGACTTACTGTCCTCACTGCAGTTGTTTCAGGCTTCGCCGCTCTGTTCAGGTAGCCGTGTGTTTGTTCAATTTGTTTTGATTCTAAATTGAACTTTTCAAGACACGAAACACTCAGGAATTGAATTTTCTGCCATCTTACTGTGTTCTAATTCGTGAGGTCACTACTCTGTCCTGTTCTTTACGTAGACGAAATCTCTTCGTATAAAACTTTCAATTTGTGTACGCTAAGTTAATTTAAGCGTGCTTGTTGTGCCGTAAGAAATGGCGCGAGGTAAAATATTGTAGTAAGCCTATTTACTGAATAAAAGGTTGTACATCTCATTGATTTTTTTCTCGAAACTGATTTGTTATCAAAGTGTTAAATTATAAAACAGTTATAGTGTTCAAGCTTGCGCAATATCGCCTGATTTTAGCCAACTCGACCTACGGCCTCGTCGGCTAAGTATCGGGCGAACTGGGCGATATTGCACTCGCTTTCGCACTATAACTGTTAAATATCCTGCGGAAAATATCCATTAAAGGGATACTGTCCCGGCTGAAATATCGTGTTTCCATGATTATGGCCAGGAACTTGCTTTAAGTTTACTTTATTATCTTAAAATAGGAAAATAAAATCGCCAAAAGTGATGAATGCAAATAAATATGAACTAAAAAGACAAAATAACGAATAAAAAACTAAAACTTCCAATAGAATGGAAACTGTGATTCCTTGACCGCCTGTCACGAAATCAACATTGATGAACTGTAATCCACTTCCATCCATGTAATCCCGCACTTTTTCTCCAAACTACTGCTTCTGTTTTGCTCTATAGAATCTTTTTATCCAATATAGTTGTATATTTTGTGGTATTTGGCGCTATGACACACAATTTCGTTATTTCGCCGGGACAGTGTCCCTTTAACGGCATACAGTACCCCTCCCCTCACCCCCTACCCCCACCCCCACATACAGTGTCTGTTTTTGTACAGTATTTTTTTGCTTTTAAACTCTGTTGAACAGTAGATAACTACTAGTACTCTTATTTACCTTTTTACCATCGCTTGGTTTGTCAGCCGCAAGAGGCTCTGACAGTGGTGTTTTTGGAAGGCCTTCGGCCTGCAAGTTATAAAACATATAGGAATGGTTAACAAAAGTCAACAATGTGTAAGCTTGAATAACTGTAAGGTACAGATTTAAAAGCAACCATGATTATTTTCGCTGTAAAAAATATTACGAATAACATACCGGTTTGAAAAGGCCTTCCCACAATTTGTCCAATATGTCGACCTGTCTTTGTCGATTAACTTGAAATCCTTGTAGCATTTTAAAAGCCTTCTTCTCTTCCCCAGACATTTGTTCTTTCGCAGACTCTAAACCTTTAACTCTATGAACCAAATCAAAGTGCTGCGCTCTGAGCCCGCGATAAGCAAAATCATAGAAGTCTTTCTTTAAATCCTCACTGCATTTACAAGTCTCCGCAATCATGCTTTGTGTCTCGCTATACAGCTCCTGCAAACTCACGCTCAGCTTTTTTAAAAGGTCCAGTTTGATGGGTGTTTCTAACTGATCTTGGTTTACTTCCGACACTTGCAAAAGAGATGTCACATATTTGAAGAGCTGTTCGTTGATATGTTTTAACTGCTCGTCCATGCGATATTCTCTAGTTGTTTCATCTGTAATCGGTGAAATAACATCTTCCTGAAAAGGTGATTGAATAACGTATAAGGACAAGTTATATACTGTATCAGAAGCTCATAACAGAGTCTACGTGATAAGCTTCTGACTGTATGAAATGCATTGGTTATATTCTAAAACGTTTGTTACATAACCATGACGCCACTCTGATTGACGCACGAGTCGCAAGAGGGTATGTCAATTAACACGGGCATGATAGCACAGGATCAGTCTTTTCTAATATTTCATTGAACTTCTTCTGAGCCAGACTCGTAACAAACTGCAAACGCGGCTTACCTCCTGTTCATGTTCTCTTCCATCTTCCAGTTCTATTCTGGCACGCAACTGCTGGATCTGTTTATAGAAAAATCGTGACCAGAAAATTCAAAAAAACTGTAACATGAACTTTTGTAGGCAGTACTGATCATTATATGTTTTGCAAATTGGTCCCTATTGGCGATTTGTATCTCGTCTTGTATAAAGACGGGCATATTAAAAACGAATTATGTGCCGTCTTGTGCCTGTCAAACGAACTATCGCAAACGCATAACCAGATGAACTAATTTGTTTGACCAAGTTTGTCCCAATTTGCTCTTTTTCCTGCGCCGTGTTGAGCTATTAAACTTTATTAGGTAAATGTCCACTTGTCTGCAAACTCTGTGAGTGTTAAACAGTTTTTAAAACTAGTGTATCCAAAAGATAGTAATTGCTGCGGTTAATTTGTTGTAATAACGCTCTTTTATCGTCTCGCTGACATTACAAAATTTTCTCTTTCGTTTTTTTGAGGGGAAGCAAAGCAAATGTAACAGGGATGAATCGACGAAAACTCCAGCTGATAAGACTAATTTTGTTTTGTAATTCACGCATCAAGTTCTTGCAATGTCTGTAGAATATTGTTACGCGTTCACCACGAGGAAGGTGTGAAAATTTAGGTTTAACTTAATTATTGATAATGAATATGTTGCGTTACTAGCTAGCCGTATCGTGTTCGCGTCTCCACGCGCTCAGCTCAGGTTTCGCGTCCCCACGCGCTCAGCTCAGTCTCATCGACCGCTGTCGGAGTGATTTCAAAATAAATTTGTCTTTTATTCCGTACAATCTTCGAAAATCTTTGCTATCCAACGGTCCTATCACCATGCCTCACAGTCCTCGCTCAACTCGCGGTAGTCTTCGACACTTCAGTTCTGATTTCGACTGGGACATGTTGGAGTCAAACGTTTTGCAGAAAAATAACACAAATATTTAGAACAAATGAGGAAACGGATATAAGTAATACTGAGGTAGAACGAAAGAATTCCTAGCATGAATAAAGATCCATTTATTTGTGAGCAATTATTGGTTCCATCAATAATCATTGAAATAAAAATTTTGATCTTGTCCCATGGGTCGGACATTTGCACTCTTTCAAATGCCCCATCGTGGGGATTTGTACATATAAGCTGACCCCACCGTGGGGCATTTGCAACTTTTTTTTTTTTAAAAAAGACAAATGCCCGGGGGGGGGGGGGGGGGGGTGGGTGATGAGCGGGCTTGGAATTGACGGAGCCATAAAACGCACGTGCAGAGGCATTGTTTTCGCTCATTAAGGCGGGACTTAACCTAAACGCCACTTTTCCGCCACTTGACATGGCTTTAATGGAAATATCTCGTTCACGTTTCAAGCAATCCAAAAACCCTATGCTCATCCCGTAAAGCTATGTTGTGGGGTGTTTTGTGAATTTTTGGGTGATTTTTGGGTATGTTTGGGAGGAGATAGTTTTTCTAGAAGGATTGGTTAAATTAAGAGAAATAAGAAATATTGAAGATTTAGTGAAGTTTTAAAATTAGAATTTGTAGTTAATAATTAATAGACGGATACCAAGTTAGTCCACTAGCAACCTGGGGTGCTCTTACGTGGGTATCGACTGTCTGTTGGTGTTCCAAAAATCATTTTCTTACTCCTATCCCTTCTTAAAACCTCATCAAATTTCATTCAAATTTAGGTTAAGTCCCGCCTTAAACCTCGCTATTGTTTTGTGCCGTTGTCGCTGCCATCGGCGTCGTGGTTGCTTAAGCTCCCTATTGTCTTCACCGCTGCGCTGTTAGAAAAAAGACCTCGTCCAGTGACAAAAATCGGTTCTTCTCTCGATCACCTCGTCTGAATTTGCAATACCGTAATTAATCGTTGACCATTTTTGACACTAGGGCCCATGATTCCTATAGTGCACAAGGTAAACAACAACATCTCTGGGTTTGCAAATGTACGAAAACCATTTGCAATGGCTTGCTGACATGCAGATGTGTAGCTCTCAAACTCGGACATTCCAATTTTTCTTTCTCGTTTTGTTTTGTTTCTTCTTCTCATTTATTCGTTATGATTATCAGGCGATTTGTAGCTCATCTTCTTTAAAGATGGGCATGTATTAAAGACGAATTATGTGTCGTCTTGTACCTGTCTTTGTACTAAAGGAACTATCGCAAACGCATAACCAGATGAACTAATTTGTTTCAGACCAAGTTTGTCCCAATTTGCTCTTTTTGCTGCGCAGTGTTGAGCTATTAAACTTTGTTACGTAAATTTTACACTTGTCTGCAAACTCTGTGAGTGTTAAACAGTTTAAAAATGATTCATTACAAAAAGTTCCTCCCGGACGGATAAATCGTCTTTAGAATAAAGACGGACATTAATAACTCACCACTTGTTCAATCTCGTGGTTCTTTTGCTTAGCAATTGTAAGCTCTTGTTTTAACTCTTCAATCATTGTTGAATTCTGCGCAACCAAAAGGAAACAAAGATAAGTGCTACTAAATTTATACTAACGCGGACTGATAGTCTAATTGCGCATTCTTGATCGTGGAGCCCTAGGTTTTTTTTGCCACGCAAGGCTAAAAAAGAACAACTCCGGACGATGAACTAACATTGTTTGCTCGTGTTTTTCCCAGATGGACAATGCGTCTCTGGTATAAAAGACGTTGCTGACTTACCTCTTGTTCGGTGTCATAGCGTCTTTGCCTTTCATTTGTAGGCTCTTTAATTTCGGTTTCCATTCTTGAAAACTCAACAAAACGGAAAAAGAGTGATTATTTCAGACCAGAAAACAGGAATTTTTCTTTACCAAATGAATTCTCAACTTAACGATAAATTTGTTATGAGTTTAATACCTCTTCTCTTACGCTGGCTCTGAGTTTGTCACTCATTTCACAAATCATCTTATCACATTTGTTGATCTGAAAAAAGGCGGAAAAATCATAGTAAGTCTATTGCAAGCGATGTGTCGTCAATTGCTCTTGGGTGGAATGTGAATCCATCCCCTTCATTTTATTTACCAGTATTTTCGTGTAAGTTTCTTACTTCTTTTAAGCTGGCTCCGATTTGGTCACTCATTTCACAAATCATCTTATCGCACTTGTTAATCTGAAAAAAAAAACGGAAATCGTAGTTAGTCTTTTTGAAAGCCATGTGTTGTCACGTACTCTTGACTGGGTTGTGAATCCATCACCTTTATTTTGTTCACCGGCATCTCCTTTGGAGGCGAGGGGTATCATTCTATAAACAAAGCCGAACAAGACTTTCAAGACCAAGCACGGATGTTGTGGAAAGAGGCTGCCGGAAGTATAAACTGGCCTAAAGCCTCACGGCTACGGGGCTATGGAAATTTTTATAAGGTCTTTAGTCAGGAAAACATGTAAAGGGCTAATGAATAGGGACCAAATCAATCGAAAAACAGTTAAAGCTAATATTTTTCCGGTCCATTTTTGTTTACGAGACTGGCATCACTTGCAGGAAAGTCGCCACGACGGTTATTAAAATCTTCGATTTCGTGTCTTTAATTTCTTTTCTGTTCTCTTCTATTTCGTTTAGACTTAACTGTTGGCGTTGCTTATCAGTTCAATAAAATTTAGTCGGCAAACTTCTGAACTTACTTGGTGTGGCTCGTTTGCTACTTTCGCGTCCACACTCCTTCCTTGGCTGGCACAATTACAACGGCAGCAACTGAGTCCTGAGATATAAAGAAGAGAATGGGTTTTGAGATACCGTATAATAGTTACTATATCGGTCATCGATCTTTGGTTAAACAGTTGCTTACACAGACGATTTCTATGCTATATCAGCACAAAGGCTGCCTTGAGGGAGCCTGCAAAGTGTGTCGTGTTCATCGCACGCACCGCTGCACAACATTTCAAAACTCGCAATTACGCAAATCGGAGTAAAATCACAGCGAAAAATAGTATGTAGTTTGCACAGGCGATTTAAGATCGCTCTTTTCCCTTTACTAACAATGCCTAATGATCATAAGGGTTACACTGGTGGGAGCGCACCGCTGGAACTCGTTACTTAAAAAAGTCTTAACGTCTTTCACCTCCAGTCTCCCCAGTCTTTCACCCCCAGAGTCAATTTAATATGGAGACATGTTGTGTAGTTCGAACTTTTGAGTCTGTGGACGATATCCCATGGTGTGACCATTCAAATGAAACCTCTTCAGCAGTACTTTTGTATGGTACCATTTGTTTTATTTCAATATTTTACAAAACGAAATTTAGAATTTTTCTTGACTTTTTCGGATTTTTGGCACTCTTGGGGGTTAAAGGTTTCAATACCATACCAAGTCTGTCTTTAACAAACCACTGACCTACGACCGTGAACATATTACAGAAACAAAAATATCCATTTATTGAGAGAGCATGCGTGGTTCCGACCAGGTCGGTCAGGCTTTTTGAGCGGGGCCAATTTTCCTTCCCAACAAGCTTAAATGGAAAATAGTTCCTGTTTCTTTTTCTTCTTATTTCGAATTAATAGCAAAGTGTATTGTCAATGGTAAACCGATGGTAAACCGGGCTCAAAAAAATAAAAGGGGAGCGCGTGGTTCACTTGACGACGAAGAAGGACAAGACACAAAGAGATCCAATATGGCGGAATCAGCTGACGAGCCAACTGAACTTAGTTTGACTGAAATTAAAGTAATGCTCAAGGCTATTCAAAATACGACGGAAGAAATTCTCCAAGAAAATCAGAATCTACAGGAGGAGTTTAAAGAGTTGAAAGCTCAAATTAGAAGTCAAGATAGGAAGATTCATGAAGTAAAGGACTCTTTGAAACAAGCGACAAATGAGAATCTTGCCATAAGAAGAGAATTACAAGCTACCAAATCGAAGTTAAAGAGCGAAGTCGAAGAAACGGAAAGACTCGCTGACGAACTGGATCATTTAGAGCAGTACACCAGGAAAAGTTCTCTCGAAATACATGGCGTTCTGGAAGATTGCTATGAGTCCACCGAGGAAGTAGTTATTAAATTAGGCGCCCTTTTAGGAGTCGATATTACGCCACAAGATATTGAGATCTTGCATAAGCTCAAGCGGAGGAACAAACCAATTATTGTAAAGTTTTCAAGCTACAAGACTAAATCAAAGTTGAATAAAAAAAGAGTCGAATTGAAAAAATCGCGTTGCATCGGATTTATTTCCAAACCTTCGTGAAGATTCAAGAAACAACCGGCTATTCTTAAATGAAAACTTGACTGTGCGCAGAAGAGAAATTATTAAGAAAGCGAACAACATGAGAAAGGACCGATTAATACAGAGTGCATGGACCTTAGATGGAAAATATATGTGAAGACGTCGCCTGAAGTACGGCCGGTAAGCATTTCCTGTGAAGAAGACCTAAATAATCTTTACTAGCTTTTGATAGAAACGCCACTCCGATAAAAAAAGTTATTTTTTTTTTCAATACTGTTGGCGGGAAGGCAAAGAGGGGGAAATTAGGGACCATTAGGTGAGAAAGTCAAACTCCAGAATTATTTGTAGCGTACAGTTTTTATCTCGTTAATGCGCATGCGCATAAACGAGATTTAGGAATGGATACAAAAAGGACAAAAGTTGTTAACAAAAGGCCATTGTTAACTTTTGTCCGGGGGGGTTACTTCTTTCTTCTTTATAGAAGCTATTAGGGTATTGAGGATATGGTTGGTTAAACCGGTTAGGATTTCAAGAAGGGCGTCACATACCGCCACTAAAATTTTTGAGGAGCACCCCCGGACCTATTGTTAATTTCCCTAGGGTATTGGGATGTCAGAACGTGTCATGAACTTGTCATATCTCACTTTACGTCACCGCAAAGGTATTAAAGTTCTTATTAAGTTTCGATATCTCACGTTACCTATCGAGAAATATCAATGTTTCAAATTTTCAATCATTTGTCGTAAAGCCATTAAAGCTGCTTTAGAAGGGTAAAAATAGGTCAAATGCGTTTCCTTGGGAAACGCAGTTTGAGAATTTCACGGTGTATTTTTACGAATGGAGACGTTTTAAGCAAGTTAAAAGTTTGTGTTTTACTGATGAGCGATATGGCAGAGCAAAATAGCGTGATCCTTGGGTTTGTTCTATTTTGGAATACTGAATCATTGCTATTACGGTTTGATTATGCAATACTATGGGAAAGACGTCATAGTTTTGGTGATTTAGCTACCGTGCACGAGCAAATTTTTGCGGAAGGAAAATTCTGCGGATTGCCCGACTGAAATTGTTTTGCGGGAGGAAATTTTTGCGAGTCGAGACAGCTAAAATTTCTGCTTGGAGGAAATGTTTGCGGATTTCTGGTCAAGTATAAATGAAATCCAAGGCATCGGTATTAAACTGCAATTTTACTTCCTGACCGGAGGTTTCTATAGGTTCACTGTTAAAAAGTTCCTGTTAAGCCGATATACATCATTAAAACAAGTAATTTTTTTCTGCGGGAGGTTATTTCTGCGGTGGAAAATTTAATACAAAATAAAATAATACTGAATAATAATGCAACAACGGACAACCTTGTCGAACTCCCCGTTCGAGCGAAAAGGCCGACGAGAGCCATCCATTGTTTATAACATGTAAACAATGTTTACCCAGCGCTGAAAATTTTGGCCGAAATTAAAGCGCTCTAAAACGGATTGCAAAAAGCCGTGAATAACCCGGTCGAAAGCCTTTTCCTGATCCAGGCTAATAACAGCGGCCGAAAGCTGTTTATGGTTTACATAGTCGATTGTATCCCAGATCTGAAAAAGGTTTTCAAAAATACTGCGGTCAGGAATTCCGCATGTTTGATCTTCGCTTAAATAAGCGGTATAACCTTACGTAGTCGGTTGGCTAGTACTTTAGTACAAATTTTATAATCTGTGTTTAACAGAGAAATTGGTTGCCAGTTTTTCGAGTCTAACTTGTCGTCCTTCTTGTAAAGCAGGCGGATAATTCCTTGACGTTGTGTGTCAGAGAGTGATCCGTGTTAAAGAGTAATTTAGCATGTCTGATCTACTCCAGAAGCGACGATGAAATTCAACCGGAAATCCAGCGATTTGCCTGATTGCATTTGTGAAAGGGCCTCTTGACACTCGAAGAGTGTGAGGTCACCTTCGCATTTCTCGTGGTCTTCGGATGCCAGAGTTTTATCCAGTTGGACTAAAACCCAGTCTTGGCTAGATAAATAAACTTGTTCAGCCGAATAGAGGTTACGATAAAAATCGCGACATTCGCGAAGAATATTTTTATTGGAAGTCACGGTCACGGTTGAATTGTTGGCACGTAACTCTGTAATTGAGTCGCGTGTCTGTCGCTGATTTTCAAGCTGGTGGAAATACTTGGTCTGTTTTTCTCCCAGCTCTATCCACTGTTCTTTACTGCGAATGATGGCTCCTTGGATTACAAAATTGAAATAAGAAAGGAAAAACTAAATGAATTCTGGTAGTTGTAGTCAAATGACGCCATCGTGCAAATGGCCTATTTTGGTTACAGGGGGGGGGGGATGTCGTTGCTGGTTGCGGTAGTGGGGGCCGGGGGGCCTCTGGTGTTCCCCCGGGCGCTGGAGCCTCGTGGTTCGCCTCACGGCGTTCGGGCAGTCTCAGAGACT